>CAJQZM010031343.1:0-33598 GCA_907164665.1 Colias nastes | reverse complement strand
GGCCGTTCGTTACTACAAGAACTATTGTATAACACAAAAGTAATGAACAGTGAATTAATTTTTCACCTTACGCCGATGTGAATGTAGCGAAATGGCCAAGCCACATATTTTGACTAAGGTGTAGAGTTTGTGAAGTTAGGCCTTGTAGAGTTAGGGCGTGTAGTGTTAGAAGCTTGGCTCTACATGAGATCTGATAACTTTTTGACAGTGCGAGTCATATATTGGGCTCGTCTTGGCAACATTTTACATGAAAATGTTTTTGGTGGGATTTCATTTCTTTTTGTAAGTTGTTTGTAACAAATTTTTTTTTATTTTTTTCTTCTTTTTTTGGGGTGTATTTCTTGCACATCAGAGACGCCTTTTTTTATAGCCCACTCTCTTGTCAAGGACAATTTTTTTTTATTTTTAGCTACTGTGTGGACGTAAGAGGCAGGAGACGTTCGCAACACTTCTATTCATTCATATTTATATGATCTGATCTGAAGTAAGTATATGTCTCAATATATTATGTCGATTAAATTTTTAATTTTTTTTTTTTTAACAAGGAGTACCTATACATATATATATCTAGGGGAACCAAGTTTTAGATTATTAGATTAGACCTCTAGCGTCATCAAAATTTAATTTAAAATTACAGGTCTCATACAAACTCCCATCCCCTAGTTTAAGGGGTTGGGGGATGAAAGTTACAAGTTTTATAATTTTTTTGTTGTTTGTGTGCTAATACTAGCTTACATACAAAATTTCAGCTTTCTAGGACATTAGGAAATACCTTAAGAATTTTGATGATCATCAGTGAGTCAGTGACGAAATTAGCGGTTTTTAGATATAAATAAAATCTGAAGTATAAAAGCTAATGTAATTAAAACTTAATATGTTTAATAAGTCCGCTATTGACAATATATCCCGAAAATTTTGTTGATCTAGCATAATCCAAACCCAAGTTATGAGGGTTCAAAAAAACGTCGAAGCGCTTCGAGAAAAGGTAGGTAGTGCCCGTGCGCTTCGCTTTTGCTTGGCTCGTCTTGGCGGGGGCACTACCGTGCCCCCAGATAATCTTGTAATAATAATAATTGTAACCAATAATCTATTTTGAAATAGAACTGTAATTTCAACATGTCGCCCATCGCCTCCATAGCTCAGGGGTTAGAGCACTGGTCTTGTAAACCAGGGGTCGAGAGTTCAAATCTCTCTGGAGGCAGAGAGGATTTTTTTTTATTTACTAATGTATTACTTTAAACAAAAAAGGCAAATGTTTAAAAAAATTATGAACTTTTTTACCATTTCTTTTGTTTTATTTTTTCCCATATAAATTTGAGTGTTTGAATCAATATTTATAAATTTTTACTACCTATGTATGTATTTGTGATTATACAATATCATTGATTTACTACAGGTACCTATTGTTATTTTGGTCTCTAATTATTTAACAGTTCAACTTTATAATGTGGTACAAGTAGTATTAATTGATAAAATTTTTCCTTCTAATCCTTTCTAAATACCTACTACCAATAGTATAAATGCATATAAGTTTGTGAGGATGGATGGATGGATGGATGTTTGTTACTCTTTCACGCAAATACTACTGAACCAATTACAATGAAATTTGGTTTGTAGGTAGCTGAAGACCCAGAATAAAACATAGCCAAGGTACTTTTTATCACGGAAATCCCACAGTTTATATTTTCAGATCTTATTGACAATATCTTAAATTTTATATTTTAAGTTTTAACTGACGGTTAAGTAAATGGAACATATCTGTCATAAATAAGCGAACATTTTTATATTTAATATTAATTATTAAAATCTATGAACTACCTACATAATTTGGTACCTTTTTTTTTATAGTGGGGAAATCTTCCAAAGTTTGGAAGATCCAAAGATACTCACTGCCCCCGGGGAAGGAGCCGTGGGTTATGTCGGATTCTTACCGACTAAAACCCCACTGTGTTTCGTCGGGGGCCGCGGGTACCTATTGGTTGGAATCTTCCGCGACCACATAATTTGGTACCTAATATTTTGTTACAGATATTGTTCATCGCCTCCATAGCTCAGGGGTTAGAGCACTGGTCTTGTAAACCAGGGGTCGAGAGTTCAAATCTCTCTGGGGGCAAAACATACATAATAAAATAGTTATATTCGCTATTTTAAATATGTAGTTGTTTTTTTGGAAATCAACACATTCCTTCAAATTGAATGAAATACTTGTAGATTATGTTTTTAATTTGATATTAGTACGTATAACACAATTGTTTTATTACTCGTTACATTTCTAATCAGCAAAAACATATTGATAAAATTTTATCATAAGAAATTGAACTAAAACTGACACACAGATAGGGAATATATACTCAGATTAATTTCGTCATTAGTCAATAATCATTATCTTAACGCTTGACGCTCTTTTAACTTTTTATATAATTAAAATAAGTTAATACTGATAAAATTTAAACTAGGTACCTACACTCTCATAGGTGGTGACTATAAATTTATGAAAGTTCAGTTAAATCGATACAGCAGCATTATTTCTATAACTTTGCTTGCCATAATAACTTATTTTAATTATAGATTCCATGTAAACACTCGTATGCTTTTAAATAAAAACTATATAAAAGTTTATTCTACACACTAAGTCCTACGAATATTAGAAATGCGAAAGTTTGTGAGGATGGATGTGTATGTGTTTGTTTGTTTCTCTTTCACGCAAATACTACTGAACCGATTACAATGAAATTTAGCACACGTATAGGAGGTAACTTGGATAAACACATAAGTTTTATCCCGGAAATCCTCAGGGAACGGGAACTATGCGGGTTTTTCTTTAAAACGCGGGCGAAGCCGCGGGCGGAAAGCTAGTATAATATAAAAGGAAGAGACAACGCTTCTAATTCTTCAAAATCTTCCCCAAATACCACACGCATTATCCAAAAGCACGGAATCTCCAACCATTATGAATCAATATTATTTATCACTCCTGGGCGGGGCACGGAGTTTTATTTAGTGTTAAATTCACTATACATTATAGAAAAGCGTGTCAAATACAAGCAGATGCGTCGCGTGTTGTATTTATACGATTTTTATTGTATTTCGAGAACATTTTTCGCTAAATTATAGGTTTTGTGACCGTAATGTGCTTTTTTCGAATATTTTAATAGGTTTGGGATCTGGAGGGATAGTTTTACGTGTTAAACATGAATGATAAGAATATGCATACAATTTCTGGATTGTCGAGTTAAATTATCTGATATTCTCTGTAATTAGCTTCACAATTAATAAGTTTTATAATATATTTTTGTTATATTAGTATGTAGTAGCTTTATTGCTTGTAAATAGCTTATTAACATACATTAATTGCCTGGCAGAGATCGCTTATAGCGATATTTTCTTTTTTCTTTGTGTTTATTATTTTTTTGTCCCCCTATGTATGTGTGTGTTAAATAAAGAATTTAAATAAATAAATAAATAAATTAAGTATGTTAAAGTTAAATGAACAGTGAAACCATACCTAACTATTTTTCGGTAGGTAAAGTAAATTAAAAAAACTGTAGATTTTAAATTTATTAAATGGTCATTAATAGAAATACAATTATGTGATATAATATGAATATAAAAAAAAACATTTAGTTGGTACCTATGTATTATCATATTTTCCATAAAGTTTTATAGAATTCTATTACACCTACATACACTATAGTGACCGTTTATCGGAATAAACGGGCTGATATCTCTCCGATAAGTTCACTCAAGCACACCTCCTATTTTATATAATACATCGATTAATAAATATGACACTAACAAGAATTTGCGATCGAATAAACGATCCATTCGGAACGATTCACCATGCCTAATTCGGTCGCTTCATTCAAGTAGCTCTTCACTCCTCACAATGGATTACAATTGAAAAAATACGGAGGCATGCATGAAATTCCTTCACACAATACGATATAACTATAATACGATAACACCGTGTCATTTCAAACCATTTTTCTGTATCTAACAATGCTTAAAAGCTATAAAAGTTTAAGTTTACGATGGCCAACATATTCGTGCGTGTGTTTTAATTTTAACGACTGAAATACGTTGAGTTAAGGTTGAGATTTGAGTGGCATGTTATAAAGATTTGTTTGAAGGTTGTCGGTTAGAATGGCAGACGATTTGTCGCCAAAGACTTGTGAATGAAAGAAGCAAATGAATGGTTATGCAATTGATTAGAGGGGGCGGTGCTCGGCGCGTCTTTTGAAAATGTATCTTTGCAAAAACGATATTAATTGTTAGATATAGGTACCTTCGTAGGTAGCTTTGGATGTTTTTAATATTGTTATGAGTATGTGGTGCATATAGAGGAATACATAATAATTTTAATAGTTTCTTATTTAAAATTAAAAATAACATATTTGTTTCAATTCCTTATTAGGTATAAGTATTATGTATTGTGAATCTCGTCTGGTTTTTGTACTATTTTTAAATGCAATAGAGTTTATTTTCGATCTCATAGGTTAGATATAAACTTACTTTCTATCAGTATCAAAATCTGTTTTATGACGTGATAATTGTCTTTTCCGTTGTAGGCCAAAAATATCTGTACTTACAAATCTTACTTATAAATTAACGTAGTATTTAAATACAACAAAAAATCTGTATAAATAATATTTTAGTAACAGGAATTTTAATCGCTAATCGTTACTGTGAGTCCGTCTATAACGTAACACGAGTCAAAGACACCGCTACTTATGGTCATATTCTTACACTCCACCGCCTTTCTGTGCATCCATTCATAACATCTTCAATACAAGATAACAATGAACAATACCGCCAAGCGATTGTGTCTACTACACCCTTGATAATACAGGATTTAAGGTCGATAATCGTGTGCTACTTTATTCATTTCATCATTTGCACTTTTGCATTCAGTGCATACGAAGAAAAGGCAAAAGTCGATATGCGATTGTTCTTAAGGTTGATTATCGCTTGAATTATTTAATGTGTTTTTCATGTGATTTTCGAGTATTATTGTAAAATTATGAATGAATTCAAGTGACCATGTCGAAGTACTTTCAATGACTGGAGTCCATCTTTAATAGTTTAAAAGCGTAAAAGTGGAACTTCTAAGTGCTTTCTCACGACATATTGTATTTAACGATTTATGTCGGTTTGTTCATCTTAAATAACAAATGAAGGAACAATTTCATTTTTTTTTTATTTAATATTGATGAACACGTGAAAGTTATTCTTGTTCCTCTATATTCTATTCTATGACGTCAAAACGACCGAATGAATATTGGTGGAATTTACGATCTTACTAATAAAATGTTACCCATTCGCTTTGCAATGGATTAGTTATAGCAATAACCTGTCTTGTTTTTATGATTGACGTTTCATGTGAGCAAGAGCAGGACACAGCTATGGTAGAAAATGGTAGAAATTTATCCATTGTTTAACTTTTTATTAGTAAGGCCGTTAATTTATTAAATTCCTACCTACCTAACTACCCATTTATAAATTAGAATAATAATATATTTTAATTCTTTATAAAATTTATAATATTTACTGACTATATGACTCTATATTTTGTACCTGTTACTTAAGTCGAAGACTAGTATACCTATTCCATTCAATAAGCGAATTAAATTGCTACGATACTGGATATCAATTTACTCAGGTACTAAATATTTCAAAACACACCTTCTAAAACCTCATCAAAACCATAAAATTCTAATTAAAACAACAAACCAATTGTAGCGACATTTTAAAAGTCAATTTTCAAATGGATATAGCTATCATCCCTGACGGAAGTGACGTCACAGGCACGCCACCGGATGTATCGTCACAGCAATTTATCAGCCCACATCAAAACGGTATCCCATCAAAATTTAACTCCATTATACGTTATATTACATTAAAACTGTAATTTGTGTTTTCATTATATTTCGAATTTTCTGCTTCATTGAGCGGCAAGTTGTATTTAACTGTGTTTTTATTAAAATGTGCTAGGTAATCTATACTTGCATTATTACGAAATTAACAATCTCTTTTTTATGGCAAACCTAGCGAATCAAATATATTTTCACGCGTCACAAACGTATCTACTGATAAAAGAAAAACAATAACAACCAACATTCACATAGGTAATTATTATAATAATGCATACGCCGGTTTTGTTTAAACTTAAAAATTTATAATTATTCTAAACCTACCTTCCTCAACAGCTCCTTTTTCTATTTAAAAAAAACGCATCAAAATCCATTAAAATCCATCAAAATACGTACCTACCTAGTTTTAAACACATATAAGCATACATTGTGACGGACAGACAGCGACATCGACTTTGTTTTATACTATGTAGTGATTCCAATTTCCCGTTTATAATATATTTTTTAGCAAAAAACACAAAATCCGTGAACATTATATAAACAGCCTTATAATACCTTTATGAAATAACAAAACACGAAAACACTTTTATATCAAAACAACATCACTAACTCAACGAGAAAGTCAGATCAGAGTTCGTCAACATAACACTTGATCTAATAAAAAGTTGTCGTAGTAAATATTTACGTGAGAAACACCTTTAGTAAATACAAAGAGATAACTAATTTAGTATGGGATAACAACGTAATGAAATAAGTTGATTTGGAACTTGAAAATAAGTTATGAGATATATTTAATTAACATGGTAATCATTATTAACTAGCTGTGCCCTGCGGGTTTACCCGCATTGTTCCGGGCCTATTGGTCTGGGTGATAGCATTATAGACAGTATAGCCATTAATATAGCCTTCCTCGATAAATGGACTATGTATCTAACACTGAAATAATTATTCAAATCGGACCCGTAGTTTCTGAGATTAGCGCATTCAAGCAAACAAACAAACTCTAAAATAATAGTATACCTACCCAGATAGAATATTATATAAGTAGATAGAGAAAGTTTCTACATTTTATGTTTATAGTGCCTACCTATAGTCAATTGTTGCTTTTTATTAATAATATTTTAACAAATCAATATTATTCTGCACTTTCCATATCATACAGCCCATTGATATTGTGGCGTTTCTTATTTATATGTTTTCAATTATGGAGGGAACACCTATTTTAACAGCCTCACGTCGCAACAATAGTGAGACTGACCATACAGCTCTTTCACCCACCCCAATTTCCCTAAATTTTGAAACCCCATGTCCCATTGCACCTGTCACCACCAGGTCTGGGAGACGTGTCAGATTTAGAAATATGTTAGATTTATAAAAATTTTATATGTATATTTTTTTGTGTTTTATGTTCATATATTATTTTGTAATGTTTTTTATCTGTATACTCATATTTTCTTCGTAGGGGGGTGGTGTGGCGTTTCTTACTAGGTTGATCCAAAAGTAATGATAATTGGGTATTTCCTGTGCACATAAAAATATAAAATAAATGTTTTTTGCTTGCTCATGACGTATTCACTAAGTAATCACAAAAAAATCATATCAACAGGCCACGTTTCCAATTATTTACATTAATTTGAATGTGAACCGTGCGTGCCAGAATGTTTCCCGACGAAAAGAAGAAACAACGATTCGACATGTAGAGGGTAAATTTCTAAATTTTTAATGATATCAGGATAATTTTTTGTCACGTTTTGTGATCATGGACGTTACCCGAGTTCACCATGTTTATGCTGAAACCAAAAAAACAATCAATGTCCTGGATGCGAGCTTCCAAAGTGACGATGAAGAAATTTAAAGTGAAAATCAGTAGGTTAGATTAAAGCGGTAGTTTTTTGGGACGCTGAAGGAATAATTATGGTGGAATATTTTAAAAAGGTAGCCACTTTATTGGGCTCTTACTAAACAGACCAAATTAAAAGATTGCGGTAGGTTAGTAAGGAAAAGAGACATGGCAAACTGCGGACCTGAACGCTGTTTCACCAAGACAACGCACCAGATCACAAAGCGTCAGTTGCGATGGCTGCCATTCAAAAATCGGCATTCCAAATGCTTGAACACCTACCCTATTTTTTAGATCTAGCTCCTATTTACTTTTATCTCTTTCCTCGGCACAAGAAACACTTTCTTAGCAATAAATTATTTTAAGACGACAGCGAAGTGATGGCCGCGTGGAGGGGTTTTTGTGGATGAAGTCAAAGTTTTTTTTTTAAGTTTAGGAAAAAAAATATTGAAGTATATTTTCTAGTTAGAAGACTATCTAGAGAACTACATAATTATTATAACTGTAATGACCTTGTTTAATATTGATTATCATTACTTTTGGATCAACCCATGTATTTATATGTTTTCAATTATGGCAACACTATCTGCGATGTCTGTGACATTTGGGAGTTCAAAAAGAACGGTTAATTTTCCACTGTTGTTTTCACCTTGTTTGACTGTAATGTGACTGTGACAATAAATAATTAACGTAACAACGTGTTTCAATCTCATAATGGGAATACTAACCCCATAATATTAGGGAGGAATAAGCATGCTGGAATAAGCGTGGCTATGTATGAAATAAGATCATTAAATAGCGCGATGGAATTAAAATTACTTTAAGAAAGTAAGAATAAAATAGATAGTAATAGTAATAGCCATAAAGATATCTAAAGTCTAAGTTCTTATAAACAAGTTAAATAAAAAGCACTGTCTCTAAATAAAATATTGTACTCTACATATAAAGTAATTTTGTTGAAAGCGTAGATGTAAGGGAATCTTAGATTTATCCCGCAGCGCCGTTCAAGATACATATGTGGTTAGAGCAGAGAGTCGACAACTGTAACATTATTCTAAAACTTTAGATAGGTACGTATTTTCTTCTTAGTTTAAAAATCCTTTATTTGAAATTAATAAAATATTCTCTTTATTGTACATACATAATATAAAAATTAATCGCAAAATGGTTAGCGCACTCGAGAACGGTCGAACCGATTTCGTTTATTCTTTTTTGAAAATATTTTTTGAAGTACGAGGTTGGTTTTAATGGACAGAAAACGTTAACATGTACCACGGGCGAAGTCGGGGCGGACCGCTAGTAGAATTATAATTTGTTACAATATGGTTGAGATAGCTACTTATAATAGACGACAAAGAGCGTCTTTATCATTCAGTGCAGATAATATAGTTTTCCATATATGTATTATAGTTTGGAAACATATTTTTTGTACATTCAAAGCATGTAACGAAAAAAGCTTAAAAAAAAGGTACAAGATTATTTTTATTGGAAATAACTATAACATATAAATACCGACTAATCCGGAAGAGATAACCCTTCCGAATGAAGTGAACCCTTATTTGCAAATACCCGGATATTGTTCGCCTGCGGGCTATTTTTGCAGGGTTTTATTTTGATTTTACTCTCTGATTTTGGCAATTGTTGGATGGAATATCCATTTTG
Organism: Colias nastes; assembly: GCA_907164665.1. Taxonomy (NCBI): domain Eukaryota; kingdom Metazoa; phylum Arthropoda; class Insecta; order Lepidoptera; family Pieridae; genus Colias; species Colias nastes. The sequence continues at coordinate 24,226 of CAJQZM010031343.1, read as the reverse complement.
TATATTATATAACTTACAAAAAGATAGGTACTTTACTAGTTGTGCACTGCGGTTTTACCTGCATTTCAATTGTTTCGATGTTATTTGTAGAAGTAGGTATCGCCAAATTGGGGAAGCCATTTTTTTTGACGCTGTTGGACCTATAGCTTAGGTTATAGTTTTTTACTTATAAAAGAAGAATCAAAACTGGACTTAAAAAGTACCTATAGCACACACCAGTGATTTTGTTCGTGTTAAATGAGTGTTTTTTTTTTCTTAGTCTAATTAATTTCCCGAACTAATACATAGTAGCCCACTTACACTAGGTTGAAAAAAATTGCAAAAATCAACGAGCACGGATTATTAGTTCCTCTCACATGTGAGGGGGAAATAAATTAAATTCTGGATATGTCACGCCAACACAATTAGTTTCACTAGTGCAAGTCATTCTACGTATTTACTTTTGATTAATTATCATTTGGGAAGATCTTTGTGAAGTGGTAATGATTATCTATTTAGGTGTAAAACATGTTGGTTTCATTTTCTCGAATAGGTGAATAAAAATTAAAAACATACGTACTCGCTACTCTAGTAGGTATAGCATTATATTATCTGTAAAACATATCTACACAATTATATAAGATATAGGTAAACCAGAATCTGATGGCAATTAGGGAAATCAAAATTTTGAGTGTGTAACCATAGGGAAAATGGACTGAACGATCTTGATACTTCTTATTTTTTATTTTGTCCTCAATATCATTAGTCACATTACATAAGTGAACAATACTGTACTTAATAATGAGATATCCACTAATATTATGTAGGTACATACTTACATGTATAATATACATATTAGTTTTATATGTATATTAGACATATTATTATTTACACATACCTATATTTGTTTAAATCATTATCATTATGCCATGTCAAAATATGGATATAATGATAATGCAGATCAAAACTAGATTGCTTATATTTTTTTTTTAAATAAAACAAAAATAAAATAAATCTGTGTTTATTTTCGTAAGTATTAACAGATACACACATTATAAAGTTGACTTGGACAGCTTAGACTTGACGAAATTGGAAACTCCTGTAATAAGTTTTCATAAAATTATATTGTAATCAACAAAAAATATTATAGTTACCTACTTATAATATTTTTAATTAAAAGTATCAAAACGGGTAAGTCAAATTTACCAATAAAATCTTCAAAATTGAAAATTGTTATGTTTCTGACCCTTCTTTATCGAATATTTTTCTATACACATTGTAAACAACACCTCTTGCTTGTGATCGCAGCCGCTTTTTCGACATGTTCGAAGATTTTTTAGACAAAATCCTAAAAATTATTCATCAACTGCGAAGAAGACAAATAATTTGACAACCAATTTGATAGTTGTCAAATAAAGTTGCCACATGAAAATCTTTTATTTTATAAATATCAGATATTATATTTTATAAATATCAGATATTATTTTATTAGTTTATTTTTATCAGATTCTGGTAGACCTATACACTAAAACATGCTTTTGGATATGTAAATTGTACGTCATTGTGGAAATAAAATTCATGGAAATTTTAATTAAATATATTTTTGAGTATATGTAGTTGTTTATATAAATTATATAGTGATTTGTTGCATATAGATAATATTAAAATATGAAATAAGAAATTCTTTTCAATATCGTTGTAAAAACCCCTTTATCTATAAACAGATAAGTAGGTACCTAATAGTAAAATGACGTCAAATTATTATTAATATTGTAGAAACAAAACACCAATAATACAATCCTTAACATTCAACTAAACACCAGTAAATAAACAAATAAATTCAAATTAAACTAATTCTTAAGACGTAAGTACTTACAAATTAAATGAATTAATGACCTAACGTATGTTCAAAACTATGGTCTTTCAAATGTCTTGTTGGTTTGAGGGTCCTTCAGGAGTTCCCAGAGCTATCGGCCGTCAATGCTGTCAGCTAAGGGCACTCGTTTGGTTTGACAAATTGTTAAGTGGGGTGTAAGTGGGGATGAAGCGGTTATGTGAGAGTGGTATATATATTATGTAAAAAAATATCTTCAAAAAATAATACAATACAATTACAGTTCGGCTCTGTCTTCCTAGCTAGGAAAATCCTGTGTTAAGGAAGACAGTTCCCTGAGAGCAAGTCCAGAACAAAACAAAGATTACATTCACTTAGTAATTTCTATATAAAATTGTCATTGAGATTTATTTAATGCAATGATGGAACAGGACTATGAAACTACTTAGTTCCTACTTATAAATATCGTGTACCTATTCTTTGAAATAACTCATATGAATATCCTATTGCTATGGTAACAACGATTGCCCCAAATCGCTTCATCGCCCGCTCCCGCTACCGCCTATACCTCGCACCGCACGCAATGTCACCCTTACCGCAAGCGAATCACAAAAATGTATTGCCTTTGTGCAACAAGAAACGTTCAACAATTGCGATTGTGATATTTAGCGGTATTTTTAACCGCTTTGTCCCCATTCTGTTATTGTTTCCTTTCTCTCTAACGCTTATTGTTTGCGCCCGTTTTTGGCTCGTTTTCGAGTCTCGAAATGATCGGGTTTAATTTAAAATATCTTGAGATTTTAATGAACAGTCAATTGAAATTGTAAATAATACAGCTTTTTATGTATTGAGTGGATTGTACACGAATGACGCGTCAATCAGAGATTATTATACGTACAATAACGTAATTCATAAATTAATGGTGGACATAATAAACTTTTGTATACATGTTTGGTTGTTTGTCAATTACGTCTACATTATACTTATTTTTATTCTCGGTATTGCAAAAAAAGATTTTCACAGAAAAGCTATTTATAAATTTATCAGAATAGAACCCTTTTGGTTTCAAATAAAAAGAAGCAACTTCAAGCCTACTTACGCTGTTATTATAAATAATTTTATGGGTTTTGTTTTACTTTAAGACTTCGAAATTTCCCTAAAAGTATCTACATATTAATAACTTAATAAGTAGGTATATCATCACACTCTAAATGCTTTACCTTAATAACTTAATAAGTAGGTATATCATCACACTCTAATTGCTGAACCGGAATAATTTAATTATCACTATCATCATCACTACATAGTATAAAACAAAGTAGCATTCTCTGTCCCTATGTCCCTATGTCCCTATGTCCCTTTGTACGCTTAAATCTTTGAAACTACGCAACGGATTTTGATGCGGTTTTTTTTAATAGATAGAGTGATTCAAGAGGAAGGTTTATATGTATAATAACATCCATTAAATAGTGGACAAGTACTGTTATTTTTGAGGTTTCTAATGTGATGTCGTAAATAATTACATTTTTTCCGCTTACATTGCAAACGCAGGCTGAACCCTACGAGTTTTATCAAAATAATGTACTAAGTATTGTACACATTGAAAAGGTCTACAGAAAAGTCCGCGATGGTATATGTCTATCTCCTATGGATAACCCACAATAACTTTTTTTTGTCATTTACTTTTTACGACAAATAATGGTTAATTTTCGAAGCGATTTTAACCAATACAGCATTATTCCTTAACCAATTGAATACCTTGAATACATTGTTCATTTAATATAGATCTATATGGCCCATTACACCGTATGATTTAAGTGAATATTTTCGAAGATATTACAGATTTAAAAATTGCGGGACGTAGCGTTTGCGGCGGTACCGGCCGGCCGCCATTGCACCCGTGCGAAGCCGGGGCGGGTCGCTAGTAAATTATAATAAATACTAACATTTACATAATTTTACACACATAATATACATACAAAACAAAAGGCTAACTACGTACATACCTGATTTCTATCTAATAAGACGTTCAAAAACTTTCTAAAAGTCTTTATAGAGTAAATAAATGTTTTAGGACTTAAATTAAAAAATAAACTAACACAGAAACAAACTATCCTTTTTATCCAATATTTAACCCTTAAACACTTGGCAACGACAAATGAAATTTTTCGTATCATTACACGATTTTTCGAAACGGGTGTCGGGACCATTAGATGCATGGAAATGACATAAACACGTGTGTAACAGTTAGGGGTAATCCCTTTAGTAGTTTACACTTAAATTAGTTGGTATTTTTCAATTTAAAACAAGTAGGTTTTATATTTTAAATGGTTGTATATATTAGTAAACTATAGAGCGCGTGTCACTTCTATGTTCATATAAGATTACATAGGAACATGCGTCATGCACCTTTCTTCCTTGATATACACAATCAGTATAAAACATCACACGTCACATTAGGTCGACGAGAAATATTTTGTTTGATTGTACAAAAATGGTGAAATGTGCGGTGCCATGTTGTAAAAATTATTCCTGTAAGAAATTTTAAGCACTGTTTATAGGAGAAAAGTGTGAGTGTTTGTTCCGTTTGTTTCAAGCCTTAATATTGACTGATAGAGATTAATTTAAGCATAGATTATAGATTACTAGCTTACCGCCCGCGGCTTCGCCCGCTTTGACTTAAACCTAATAATTATATACTAAAACCTTCCTCTTGAATCACTCTATCTATTAAAAAAAACCGCATCAAAATCCGTTGCGTAGTTTTAAAGATTTAAACATACAAAGGGACATAGGGAAATAGGGACAGAGAAAGCGACTTTGTTTTATACTATGTAGTGAAGTGATGAATAAATCTATACTAATATTATAAAGCTGAAGAGTTTGTTTGAACGCGCTAATCTTGGGAACTACAGGTCCGATTCGAAAAATTCTTTCGGTGTTAGATAGCCCATTTATCGAGGAAGGTTATAGGCTATATATCATCACGCTACGACCAACAGGAATGGAGCCACGGGGGTGAAACCGCGCGGAGCAGCTAGTATAATATAGTCTTGATACTATAATTTGATGCAAAAATAAATGTAGGAGATATTGAAGTTTTTGAATTTCTTATGTCTTGTGGGTTTGAGGGTTTGTGGTAGTCTGTAGGGTCTGTGGGACTATAATGTTGTTATTATAATAGCTTCGAAAAAGCAAACTGAAACCACTTCATAAATAACTACCTAATCGTGAACCTACCAAAGCTCGTACCAGACATAGACATAACAACAATAGGTTCTTAAATAAATCGATATTTTCTTACAAAAGCCTGATTTTATCACGATATTGCTATTGCTAAATTATTTTCACGATAAAAGTACACCCTTTGCGAACGGTCCAAGGTTAAGAGGGATAATGATTTTGATTATTTACCACGGCTCAAGAAATGTACGGGAATTTACGTCATCCCAATAGATTGATACTTGACCATAAACCTAGAAAATCTTTGTACTCAAAAAACTGTCATGCTATGTGTGTTTAAATATATAATAATATTACAGACGATTTAAAGAAATTGGACGCAAAACAGTTTAAGACAAAACTTTATATGTGGCTATTAAGCAAAATTTTTTATAAAGTAAGGGACCTTTTGGATTGTAAACATAAATATTGACATGTATAATAATAATAAATAAGTATTTGAACTTAACTATAATAATGTTTATGTAATAAAATTGTTTTTTTTTTTCTGATTATGCGGAGCTGTGAAATTATGTTTGCATGCCAGTATAACTGGCGAATGTGCTGTACTTTCCATAAAGTAATAACTTGTGAACCACATTTGGGCAAATAAAGATTTATTTATTTATTTATTTATGATTAACCTAATTAATAAAGATTTATTAAACAGCTTATTATCTTTATATCGCGATAATATTTTACCAAAAGCCTGTCATTATTCATTAGATTATTTTATTCCCACTCCAAAATCTTCAGATTTTAAAGGTTTAATAATTTACAATTCAGCGTGCTCTCCAAGTACCGGTTGATATACCTTTTAAAAAAAATAATGTTAAAAAAAAACTAAGAAATATGTATTCACTTCACTGGTAAGGCACAGCATTACTGTACATTGTTTCGACAGCAATAAAACCAAATGTGAGGTGTCTAAACTAAAAAAGAATAAACTGTATTTTACGGGACCGTGTTATGTTGTTAAAAATTTGCTTGCGACATGCAGGTTTTATCACGATATAATATTATTTCTCTTTTGAGTGTTTTAGACTGACTTTCTCCTTTTTCCGAGGTTCTTAATTCATGTGTATTTTTTGGAATTGTTACTTCAGAACTTTCGACCGGGTGAACTGATTTTGATCCTTTTACAAAAACCTGGTGCCTGCCATCAAATTTTGCTTTTAGTTTTTTGTAATTATTTTCAATATTTTTGACTGTGTCAATGTAAAATGTGCAGCTAAGTTTCAAATGTTTAATACATTATTTCCATAATATAACTATTAATGCAAGGGCTATAAAATATCTGAAAGTAATAACTGTGTTCACATCATTGCATATTGCTTGTAAATTATAGCCCTTTCAATTGCATAGCTTGTGTATAATTTATTTTGTACTGCCTTGGATCAAGGGTCGGTCTATCCTTCTCTGTTATTTTCATTAGAGCTATAAAAGTTGTTGCCTGGTAGAGATTGCTGTTTAGCAATAAGGCCGCCTTTTGTGCAAATAATGCTTTTGTAATACCTATTACTTTTTTGCATAGGTACTATTGTTTTCTCGTATTTTGTACAATAAAGAATTATGAATAAATAAATAAGTTGCAAAAATAGGTATGTACTTGATAAATACCTTCGTACAGTTCAAACAAAAATTGTATGCATAAATTATGCTTGTCTCAGTAAATTAAATTAAAGGAAACAGGAAATTGTTAGGTTTATAAAAAAGAGCGTGTGTGCACACGTGTCAGAAGTGAAACTTCTCTGGCAAGATTCAAAGATATCAAAATCGTCGCCTTATTTCATGACACAACCCTGAAATTTTACTCTCAACGCGCCTAAATAAATTTCACTTCAAAAAATATTTATGGAACAGCTGAAAGATATAAGAGCTCTATCAAATATAGGTACTAAAAATAAATATACCTACTACATAAAACAATATTTTATACTGTGTAGTAAATTCAAATTATCACTACTATCTCAGCATAATATTATGACACTGAAATCAAAACATGTATGATAAACAGTGATAAATTATTAGGCGAACAAAATACACATCATTAAAAAAATAAAAATATTTTTTTTACAAAAAGCGTTAATAAAACCTTATTTTCCACGCGTCAATTCCACCATGTCGAAGTGAGTAAAAATACCCTGTAATAATCCTCCCTCTAATTGTAACGAACACGTGCGAGAGAATTCGACGCACTATACATGTAATGTAATTGTAACTCGCTTTATTAACTTTATAATTACGTTTAACTAACGTTAGTGTGTGTTATTTTATTAAAAAGCTTAAAAAAACATTTTACAAAAATTATTTTAATTTAAAGAAATTATATTAAGTACTGGAAAATGTGGAAATACAATAATTGTATTATCAATTTGACTCATCACCATCATTTTAATATGAATCTGATCGTAAAAATAACAGTTCAAACAATATTGAAAGTTTGGAAAAATAATAAAGGTTTCTTACTAGTAAAAATACAAACAACTACTAAAAACATGAATAAGTCTATCCAACTTATTATAGTTTCCTTTCAACGCACTATTGTGTGGATATAAATTATAAAAGATTATAACTATAATTTCTTCGCTGCGCGTTAAAAGTCGAAAAAGTTACATAGAATAAAAGATTAGTAGAAAGAATTAATGTTATAAACTCTATGCACGAAGGCTCATTCTAAACGTTGTACCTACTGACTTATGCGTGATGAAGTAATATACTTACAAATAAGCATTAAAATATCGATTTATAAAACTGAAGAGTTTGTTTGTTTGTTTGAACGCGCTAATCTCAGGAACTACTATGATTAGAAAGATTTAGATTCAACTATTTATTATGTAATTATTCATTAGAGAAAATTCTTTCGGTGTTAGATAGCCCATTTATGGAGGAAGGCTATATATATTATCATCACGCTAAGACCAACAGGAGCGGAGCAATGCGGGTGAAACCGCGGGGCACAGCTAGTCATTAATAACTTCACAAACATAGCATTTTAAACGTTTAATTAGGATATTTATATCAAACTGAATAAAGCCACTTACGCAACCGCAGACCAAACATCCACCCAACACAAATATAAATTCGCCGCAAAACCTAATCCAATTAAATCTAAACTAAAATACCTGCGTAATCCGATACTCGTAAACAATGATCAAGAATGGTCATTCACAACAGCGTAGCAAAACCTTGAATGAACGTAAAATATCCATGAATGAAGTAGCTGATGCCCGCAGAGACATACAGGCGACACTGCAGTTTCTTAGAACCAACCCATTATTCAAGTCGCAGGTGGTTATTAAATAGCCTTTCTGGACTCATTTCCGTTCCTCTATTGTTGGCTGATTGATTTTTTTGCCACTTGACTCTAATAGTGTTAAAATTTTAAGTGTTGGAGTGTTGTAACTAGTTATCTGAAATCGATATCTATCGTATTGTTAGATGGAACTGACCAAATTGGTGATACGATTGATGGAATTAACGGTGTAACATTTGTTTTAAATGTTGTTAAAATAAATGAATATGAAGAAGTTAACGATGACGAATATTATGACGAAGAAGTTTGCTATAATATTGACTTGGTCTTATCTACAATTATTTTCCAGTTCCATACATATTTGCATGTTTATTTCAAATTTTACTTTACAAGAATTAGCAGTTTACAATTTACAACCTGTCTTTTTGTAAAGTTTCATTGATAAATCAATTTATATGAATCCGTTTAGCGTTACCTTATTACAAATAATTGATCTATCTTAAATACACAATATTGTTTACATTCCAACATTAAATCACAACAAATCAGCTTCATAAAATCCATCCTAACATGCCCAAATAAATACAAATAGAACAGCCATTATGATCAATCACGACGATGCATTAGAAACAATTTTGCTATAATAATTTAATAAGCCCAAATTACTCCACCTGGCAGCAATAATGCTCCCTTGGCACTAGCTTAAAATAACCCCTTATCATCCTGTCCGATTCATTTGTGAGGGTGGATGGATCCCAGATTCGAAGGCTGGTCATCAATGAACAGGTTAACGCCCGATATTGATACGTATAAAAGTGTAAGTGAAACAGTGGACATGGGTATACTCAAAATTGGAAAAATGATAAATGATTAAGAAAATATACAGAAAACCACACATAAGTCTCTTTTTTTATCTTTCAAATCAATATTCGTAAGGTGAGCTGATTACGAACTGATGCTGAGCTGATTAAGAACGAAACCGATGCAACATTTCAGTCCGATAATTATTATAATGTGTAGTTTATAACATACACAATAACGACGTGAATAACATAACTACCTCGCTCATCCTAACTAAAACTTACATAAAATAAAATGCACTGCAAGCATTGAACCGCCAGTGAATGATCATCCTTACAGACATCAAATATAAGGGAAAGATGGGAGTTAAACTAATGTTTGCACATTGTTGTAATGTTTGCTCTGCCGGTCGCGTCGTGATCATATTTGGCTTCGTCGGATTTTTTAACAATAGACACGTAAGATTATATTTCGCGAATGGATGAGCTTCCTGTATTGTGTTTTGAAACAGTTTGTTAAGACGTCAACTCTTTTGGGAATGTACCTTTTTTGCTACATGCTAACGACTTTTTATCTAAAAGACGCTATGTCGTTGACAATATCTTTTTATCAGCATTGTGTGGTATTTCATTGTCACGATTTCAAGTTTGAAACTTTCAAGTTCATAGTTCGTACTGTATAATATAATTTTGCGTCTATAACCTTTATATCATCATCATCATCATCAATACATCAATACATATATAATAAAATCGTAGAAAAGTGATGTCTGTACAATGAAAATATTAAAAAAAAACTTAGCAGGTGTTATTATTAAATCGATCCTGAACCCAAAACTGTAGTTAAAAAAATTTTTGTCTGTTTGTCTGTTTGTCTGTATGTTCGTGCACGCTAATCTCAGAAACGGCTTATCCGATTTAGATGCGGTTTTCACTAATATATTGTGGTAAGCTTCACTTAACATTTAGTGTTTATTTCATGTCAATCGGTTCATAAATAAAAAAGTTATGACCATTTAAGTAATCACGGCGAACATTTGCTAAGGCATTCTATACATGAATAACTTACATGAATAACTTTATTACGTAAATTATACGCTAAAGTTATTCCTTGACATGTCCAGATGATCATATCGAAAGTACCGTGGGGGGGGGGGGGGGTTTAGCTGAGGGGGTAGTAGGGGGATCAAAGGACCTTTATTTCGATTTTTGCTCATAAGTCTAAAACCTGCACAAATAGCATTATGGTTACTTCTAGGTAAATTTTCTACATAAAATGTCTTTTAAATTATGTCGTAGGTATTATATTTTTAACCCCCAACGCAAAAAGAGGGGTGTTACGTCCGCTATGTGTGTTTGCGTGTCCGTCTGTGCAACCGTAGCTCGCTAACGGGTAAAACGAATTAGATGCGTTTTTTTTTGTTACATTAGTTGTTCTTAGGTATAGTGTATCAAAATCGGTTCATCCATTTATTATATATAGGGGTAAAAGTGGGAATGGAAAAAATGAATGTTGTCAGTTATACCCAAGTGATATAGGTATCAAATGAAAATAGACGACCTGTCAGAAACAATTAGTCAAATTTTATCAAAATCGGTTCATCCATTTATTTTATATAGGGGTAAAAGTAGGAATAAATAAATGAATTATATCAAATATACTCAAGTGACGTATCTAATGAAAGACATGACGTGTAAAGTACAATAAGACATATTTTATCAAAATTGGTTCATCCATTTATTGGATATAGGTATAAAAGTGGGAATAAAAAAATGAATTTTGTCAAATTGGGTATATTTGACAGTGGCATATCAAATGAAAGGGCATGACATGACGTGAGAAGTATAATGAGGCATCTAGGTATTTAATCAAAATCGGTTCATCCATTTATTGGATTATAGCGGTAAAAGTGGGAATGAATAATCGAATGTGGTCAAATAATATACTCAAGCGGCATATCAATTGACGTCTGAATTACAATTAGTCATGTTTTATCAAAATCGGTTCATCTGTTTATTACATATAGGGCACCTTAGGGGTGATATAGTGGGGATAAATAATCCAAATGGAGCACCAAACGAAAGGATATGACGTGTACATATAGGTACAATTAGACATGGTTTACATCAAAATCGGTTCTGCCATTTACTAGGGGTGAAAGGGAAAAGTTGAAAGTCTGTGAAAGTAGAAGGATATGGGAGCGGGAGGATAGCCATACCCTGGAAAATTTTGAACTCTTTTGTACCTAAGTTTTTTTAGCTCAGTTTAGTAATAAATTTTACTAACAGTTATTTTGTGTTATTATTTATTTTATTTCTTAACTGTAAAATAATCTGTAAGTACTTATAATTTAGTTGTTTATGGTAGTACGTGTTTCAAGACGTGTTTACTCAATAATTGTGTGTTAATTAGTAACTACTATGCAGTCACTATTCCACGCGGACGAAGTCGCGGGCACAGCTAGTACCGAATAAAATACTTAAGGTAAACTCAACCAGTAGTAGGTTCAGTGTTGTTAACACAATTCAGAAAAATAGCGCATTGCATTTTAATAAAAATATTTGTTAAACAGAATGGGAATTAATTGTACAACTTAACAGACAATAAAGACCATTTTATATATCCCTTGCGGCAGACACAATCATAACAGCTTCATCACGTCTGCCATATTTATAAATGAAATAAGAATAAGGAACCAGTATAGCTCCCTAAAGCACACCTATATATTAGCGACTAAATCCAGTTCTGAACAAAGGCACACCGCTAATAATTACATTCAAAGGCCCATCATAAAGCACTTAACATACAACATGATCTGAAGAGTTATTATAAATTGCTACTGACATGATAATAATGCAATTCACAATTATTATTTTACGAGCAAACAATGTGGCCTTTAATATTTCATAAACTGGTTTTAGCAAGGGTGCAGTTTGGGCGGAGCCATTACATACCCACCCTTATATTTCTTTTACCAGTATCAAAATCACGTGAACAGCATACGGTCCATATTATAGAGTATTCATACCTAATTAATTTGAGCCGAGAGCACTTGTGAGGTTTTGATACTTTCATTTATGTTGCATCCTTGTTGATTATTTTAGTATTGAAACTTAAATCGACTACATAATATGATATTCATCATCTTATCTTTCTTATTATGTACAGTATACTTATTTAGGATTGTTTAATATTGTATGTTAAATTCAGTAAATAGCCCACTGAGATGAAGATTGCTCATATTTCAATCAATATTTCATCAAATTTATTCAGTAGAATCAATACTTTCTTCTTTTGTACGTACGTCCGCTTTGGTACAGTTTGGTAACGATATTTTTAAGTCTATTATCTCTTATTTTACTAAAGTAAATTATTGAATAGCAATTTAATTAACCATGAAATATTATTTCGTGATAACAATCCTAAGATCATTAAGTAACATACATACAAGTTATTTTTAAAAAATAGATTGTGTTGATCTAAACTTTAATCCAATAAAAATAACAAAGACGAGTAAAACAGTAACCAAATTCATTTTAATGGGATTGATATTGGGGATGTTAACGTCCCATACAAAATTATTCATAGCTACTAAAATGCTCCATTCATACGAATACAGTTTTTTTCAACTATCGCTGGGGTAGAGACCGACAAAAGGGTGGGATGGGCCACATAATTGCCAAAACGCTTCGAGTGAGGCCTATTGTGTTTATTTACAATAGGGTGCACTAAGTGGGGGTAGTTTTTGTAATTGTTACTTTCCAGTGATCTCACCCTTCTTAATCAGTTGCAAAGCATACGTCGAAGCGAGTAGTACACAGCAAAATGTCACGTTCCTTCTTAGTAGATACGTTAATCAGTGAACCGAACGACCGCAAGAAGAGTGAAGTGTCCAGTCCCTTGCACAGTTACAATCTAATGAGCCAAATGGATCCACGTCCAAAGATTTTACCGTATCCATATCCATTAAACAATTTGCTCACTCTCGGCTTACAACAGCAAAGAGCGCCGGATTTGTTCAGACCGTTTTTAGAACATCTGAATTTTAGATATCCGCTCATACATCAATTACCGCGTCAACCAGATTTCTATGAGCCAGCGCAAAGTGAACGATCTTTTGAGGGATACGTGAAAACTGAGGAAGAGCCAGTGAATTTTGTGAGTAGGAGAAAGAAGTCTGTGTCTCCGTATTTACATCATCCGTACAAGGCGACCGCGACATCTCCGTCGAAGAGCCAAGGTCAGAGATCACCGTCACTGTCAAGTGAAAGTCGCAATGGTACTCCGAGCCCTCCGCTCGCTCACCCTGAAGAATTACTTCCCGGCTACTCCAAGGATCTGAAACGCGTGCCTCTTAAAGAAGATTCTAGCAAGAGAATAAGAACTGCTTTCACTGGAACACAACTTCTCGAATTGGAAAGAGAGTTTTCTATGAACATGTATCTTTCAAGATTGAGGCGTATTGAAATTGCGTCCAGATTGAAGTTGTCAGAGAAACAAGTGAAGATTTGGTTCCAGAACCGCCGCGTTAAGCTAAAGAAGGAAGAAACTCCAATGAGCGCTGATGGCAGGACTAAAAAGTGCTGCTGTACAAAATCTTCTTGCTCCAAGAATTCCTTCGACTCGTGTGACAATGAACAAATTGATGTAGTCAGTGATAATGATACTAGTTATGAAGCTCAGAATTTGTCACGATACTCTTGAGTTTTAAAACTTTAGTTATAGATAGAAGTAATGTATGATCAATAATTAACGTTTTATCGAGTTAAAAATATAATTTCTTTATATTTACCGACTTAAGTAAACATTGTAACTAAAGACAACATTTAATGTTTAAAGACAATAAGTGAAGACATTCAAATGACTGTAAACTTTTTCCAAGACGAATGTATAATTTAAGTAAATAATTTATAAACAATTTGTAAATAGCAATAATTTATGAAATAGAATTAAGGAAATGTGATAAGGACATGATATTTTTATAAAATCTACAGCTTGTTAGATATAATAAATTCTATTAATGGTACAATTGTTTTTTATTTTGCATGGAATGTTTAATTTGATTAGGCCGATTAGGGTGACGTAATGAAATGTCATTGAGAATTTTATTGGGGAAACGAATTTCAAGAGTCATGTGGAATGCGGGGGACATGATATTAAAATAACTTATTTCTCCCCCATTTCTTTGGTGCTTATTTCGGAGATTCGATTTTTTTTTTGCTAATCATTTTAACGCATTAGACATTTTAATTGCAGTTGTGCGAAAATAGCGCCACAGTACTTAATTATTTATTATCCGTCTGCTCTATACAACCACATTCTATGAAACAACTGATGAAATTATTTAACAAGAGGAGAGTGAACAGGTACATTCTAGGGCAGCGCGCTCCATCTTAGGCCACATCTCAGCTTACCATCAGGCGAGATCGTGGCCAAGCGCTCCCCTATTGTACTGTAAAAAAAAAAAAAAAAAACTTTTTTAACGACATACATAAGTCTACATAAGTATAAAGGGAGGTTCTATTTTCGCAGCTTTTGTTTATTTCTTTACATTTATTTTTTCACGTTTTATTTTCGCAAATAGAACATGAGATTTCTGTTCCATCCAAATATAATACATTCAAAAAATGTTAACAAATAAACAGGAAAACATATAGAATCGCAATAATTTTTCACACCATGATAATAATGACATTATTACCTAGTTGTGCCAAATTTTTCAATATTAATTCAAATTACCTTTAACTACAGGAATGGCACAGAATATTTATATTACTTAATAGTATGGAATAGTATTATAATAATATTATAATCTGTGATAGTAATAACGTAGTTTATTTTATTTATTAACTAGAGGTCCGCCCCGGCTTCGCCCGTGGTACATATTTCGCAATAAAAGGTAGCCTATGTCCTTTCTCGGGTATCAAAATATCTCCATACCAAATTTCATGCAAATTGGTTCAGTAGTTTAGGCGTGATTGAGTAACAGACAGACAGACAGAGTTACTTTCGCATTTATAATATTAAGTATGGATAAGGTTAACGGGGACAGTTCTTAAAATTAATATTTCACAATAATATGATGATGTTTCATGTTACCTACCTAAAATTTAATCTTTCTGGAATCAGCAATTTAGCAGCTACGCTTAACCAGACTGGATTTAATAGTATTTACTTGATAGTCAGTAAAAACTGTTTTATAAGTTTTGTTATTACAAAAACATGTTAAATGGATGAACAATCTGTGAAAGTTGAAAACTACTGAGCAGTTGCAAACTCAATATAAACTTTGATAAGATTTATTTCAATAGTTTCAAGCACTTTGGAATTATTTATTTTGCTTCCCTTACATTTTGCAATTTAAATTTGAATTTTGAATTATGCTCTTTAAAAAAAGACGCTTTCAATGTTTTTTAGTATTCAGTGCATTCTGCGAATTATCGGATTATAAATAGTCTCCATAATATTATGTAAAAACATATTTAGCACAGCTCCTAATTCAAATGTTTGTATTTAATATATTAAATAAATAAATATTTCAGGACAATTTTCACACACGGCACGATCTGATCCCATACTAAGCTTTCTCTTGTGTTATGGAAACCAGGTGGCTGATAAACATACATATATAATTTTATATAAATACTTTTATAGATAGGTAATTAACACCCAGACACAGAGCAAACATCTATGTTCATCACACAAATATTTGCCCCGGGTGGGAATCGAACCCACGACCTCTGGCTTGGAAGGCAGGGTCACTACCAACCAAGCCAACCGGTCAGTCAAATTATATGAATAGGGTTAATTGAGATATGCATGCATTCTTTTGTTCCTATAATACTTTTATTATTGGTATTTTACAAGTGATTAATTTAGTAATTGCTTAAAATTCTTTAAACAGAAGGAAGTTTACGACCAATAATTTACTCGAATAAGACGGTATTATTCTTCCATTATTTATTGCTTTAATTCAAAGTTTTAAGAGCAGTTTAGACACTTTAGAGTTGAAACATCGACGCACTGCCGGTAAAGTTAGTGTAGAAGATAAAATATTCTTGTAATTTAATAAATTGTATATATTTTTATAATCTTCGTTGATGAATGACAACGTAAAGTTATAAATAATAATGAACATATTTTTTATGCTTCTTGGATTATTTAGTTTAATTAATAAAAGAGTACGTAGGTACCTATTCAAATTAATGTTGCCTATATTCAGTTGTAATAAAAAAAGCTAGATGTATTTTTCTCTACAAAAATAACTATGTAGGTATGCACATCGCAACGGCATTTGCGAACATTGGACTAACACTGTCTTACCACAAAAAAACTTTAGACAGGGTTTTACTTTAAGCGCGGGTTCTCTTATGGTTTTGTCGTATTTCACATAGACAATAATTGTAGACAAATGTATCCAAGTGACAGATCCCTGGTTTTAAGTTAAACTGTGTTTAAATTGTTTTGTGGTAAGACTATAACAGAGTTTTGAACGCTACAAATTAGCCCAGTCTATGGTTTTCCCAATATAACCTGGCTGGAAATCACATTACCGATAGGTCAGGTCAATTATAATCCGTAAGTTCCAATCAGTGTTCGCTCTTATTGGTATTGATTATTTAATACGGGTGTTTCTAGTTTCTACCTGTATTTAGATTTTAGCTGTGTCACTCACTTGCGTGCAAATGTTCGTACGAAATGCGAGCGAATGTTTGCACTAATGTAGGGAAAAGCATTAATTGCAAATGTAGTCCTACAGACAATAATATAATACTATAGGTCTTTCATTAAATATTGTGGGTTTGAGTATTCGTGCAAATGTACGACCAGCATTCGAGTAAGCGGGTTTTATTTATTAATTTTATTGAAACAATAATTAGATTAAAGAGATCAAGTAATGTTACTAGATGACATAAAAAAATTGTTCATATTCTAATTAAGTATTATTAATAATTGACAGGACACCTTTTGGCAAACGTTTTCGTTAGTGGTTCGTTAAAGTTTATGGTTTCTGTGTATAAATTCTATTTTTAATTTCCGTTATTTCATTAGTGTCTAATGGAAGTACTTAATTAGGTAACAACGTCATGTTATTTGTTTAATTATTCGCCACACAAAATCTGTTTCTAATTTCTTACCTTCTCATTATTATCTTATTAGACTTCAAACATTCATATGCAATCGTATTAGCATAGCAATAAAACAATTTCCATTTCTAAATAGAAAATTATTTCTATTAATTATCAAATAAAGCAGCAAACTAATCCCCACAATATCCCACGAGGGAATATTTACCAACTACCATCATCCGTCTAAAATCAAACAACGTAATTATTTGTCGAAAGCATTTATTATCTATGGACGTGCCGCGTGCATCCATATAAAAAGTTTTCATAAGTACAGCACTTCCCAAAATTCATACTAGTCCTTATTGTTATTGAATAAAGTCTAAATTTGAATGATTGTGTGTTTTTCGAACGCAAATAGAACGTGGCACAACCCTCGATCTCTGCCGTGTACAGCCATAACATTACCCGCCAATTTTGCTACCCATACAATTTAAATGAACCTTATTGCAACGGAATAAGGTTCAAATTAGACTGACTTACGTATTCGAAATTTATTTTTAAATTTGCACAGCTATAATACGCCACGCGGCAGTTCATTGGTATCTATTTGATTTCGGAAACCATTTTGAATTTGTTTTTCATCAATTGCATCTTCTTTACGTTTGGCTTGTCATTAAGTGTTCAATGTGATTTATTTGCTGAAGAGATTCGGTCAGCAATTACGGAGGGTGGGAATTATTTGCAAATAATCATTTATAGTTTGTTTCGGTTGAGAAGCCATAAAAACATGTGGAGATTTAATTATTCAGTTAGTAATAACTCTTTAGAATGCACAAGGTACCTATTTTCTTAACGGGTCTTCATTATTAATAAGTTCTGAATGAAATTGCTTCGAATAATATTTTTAGAGTATCCAAAACCTCAATGTTTACAATCTTGAGTCTAACAGTAAGTTTTAGTTACAGCAATGTTTGTTATTAAAATATTTCAAATAATAAGTTTGACTATAATATTGACTATGAAGCCAGCTGTGTTTAGAAAATTATAAATATTTTATTAAATTACATTAAGTGTCAGGCCCTATTCATAAAAGGAAAATATTCACAAACTCTATTGTCTACCGATCTAACTTAGCCAGTATTTTTTTGTCAAATTGAAAACCATCGACACCGAATATAAACTGGCAATCAATTTTAATTTCGAAATTCGATTCGAAATTTGAATGTTGATTGTTGGTTCGTTCCATCAGAATCGAGCTGTGTGATTGGTGAATAAGCACGCACACGTAATCCTGGATCAACATTACCTACCTAGCTCCTCTTATATTGACCTGTATTTCGATGTAAATCAATACTATTGGTTTAAATTAATTTGCATTTAATATTGTTTGCATTGAGCGTAATGAGTATTATTAATTGATGTTCGGTTTGTGGCCGGTTGGTATCGGCATTTTCATAGTGAAAAATAATAATTGTTAAAATGAAATATTTTATGTGCTAATTCTACATTATTATGTACTAGCGACCCGCCCCGGCTTCGCACGGGTGCAATGGCGGCCGGCCGGTACCGCCGCAAACGCTACGTCCCGCAATTTTTAAATCTGTAATATCTTTGAAAATATTCACTTAAATCATATGGTGTAAAGGGCCATATAGATCCATATTAAATGAACAATGTATTCAAGGTATTTAATTGGTTAAGGATTAATGCTGTATTGGCTAAAATCGCTTCGAAAATTAACCATTATTTGTCGTAAAAAGTAAATGACAAAAAAAAAGTTATTGTGGGTTATCCATAAGAGATAGACATATACCATCGCGGACTTTTCTGTAGACCTTTTCAATGTGTACAATACTTAGTACATTATTTTGATAAAACTCGTAGGGTGCAGCCTGCGTTTGCAATGTAAGCGGAAAAAATGTAATTATTTACGACATCACATTAGAAACCTCAAAAATAACAATACTTCTCCACTATTTAATGGATGTTATTATACATATAAACCTTCCTCTTGAATCACTCTATCTATTAAAAAAAACCGCATCAAAATCCGTTGCGTAGTTTCAAAGATTTAAGCGTACAAAGGGACATAGGGACATAGGGACAGGGAAAGCGACTTTGTTTTATACTATGTAGTGAGGTAAATATTAAAGTTACATGCACCAAATTAAAAATGATATTTCGCGAAGTTTATTTCACTCAGCCTATCAAAATCAACCGCAGAAATCCTGAAAAATACATTCATAATGCTTTTTTCATTATTCTTCATCAACATGAAAGTATCGTTCATTAATAACTCGAAAACAATTGATCCCAATACCCATCTGTGGACAATAAACGGGAATCTTTATTATTTACCTACCATTCATAGAAACTCGCAAAATGAATTGTACACTCTTGTTACGGTCCTAATTATTTTATTCCACCAGTTGGGCTAATTTCAGCTCTGCAAATATCAACCCTATTGCATTGGGAATAAGAAAAACTACGTGAAGAGGGTCATCAAAACATTATGGCATAATAAATCCCATATCACGCTGACAACCGTATGTTTTGTCACTGCTAATAGGTCACGGCTTTCAAAACTTATGTTATCCATTCCATCTATTACGTCATTCCAATCTAAGCCTTATGTAAGTGGTGGTATGCTATATATTGCATTGGTTATGTTTATGCCTTTTACGGTTTTATTAAATTCATCAGCTTGAATCTTGCAATTCAAGTCGTTGCAAACTAAATCTTATAGCTTAGATGATAGAGTAGTTATTTCTTTACAATATTTTGTGTGTTATAGGACGTTTTTAAAGTACTTGCTATCTAGATGGGATTCATTGTACAATGCAATATCATTTGCTGGCGGAACGAATGGATCGGGTTTGATCCTTGATAAATGGAAATTTAAATTTGTTTCAAAATGTATTTGCAAAACAAAGTTTAGATCTGCATTTGATACGGAGTAGCTGTAGGACCCCGTTATTTTATTGTGTTGCTTCAATTTTATTAACTCTGATACTTTTGTTCGTTTGTGTTTTGAAGTTTAATTAATATTTCACTTTCCTGTTTTATATACGCCTTTCATTTTATATGTTTATATAATAACTAGCTTTCCGCCGCGGATTCGCCCGCTTTGTCTAAAACATAACAAATTATATACTAAAACATTCCTCTTGAATCACTGTATCTATTAAAAAAAACCGCATCAAAATCCGTTGCGTAGTTTTAAAGATTTAAGCATACATAGGGACATAGGGACATAGGGACAGAGAAAGCGACTTTGTTTTATACTATGTAGTGATGATGATAGTTACTGTTATATTTTTTCAATAATTCAGAGAATCAGTAAAATATATATACTTAGGTAAGCTAAAAAACCTCCGCCGCTTAAAATATAACATAATAAAGACTTTTCAGAAATAGTTTACTTCAATATGGAATTTCAATTTCACACACAAATTACCTAACTCCAGTCCTAAAGTTCAGTAACATAAAACATAATACGTACATGGCTCGTAACAAAAATCCAATATTTAAAACATCAACCCATAAAAAGTCCACATGTAAGTTGTAACACCCTAAACTTTATCATCTTGCGTCCATCCGTTTTAGGACCTATGAAAATGTCATTCGATCTGTCATTTGCTATAAACCAAGATTAGATGATCCGAACACCGCACGCGAAAATAGCCCTTACGACGTATAACCGCAGTATCTGAAAAATCCATTTTCGTGTGTAGCAGTTCTCGAAGGACCAAAGGGCATTTTATGATTCTTAATTATTTCTCGTCGTAAGAATTCACTGCTGGTGCCTCGTTTGTATATTCGATGTTCTGAAAATTTACGTACTTTTTACGTTTTTGAATAATCTCTATTCATGGGTCGTAATCTATAGGTACTAATATTATAAAGCTGAAGAGTTTGTTTGTTTGAACGCGCTAATCTCAGGAACTACTGGTCCGATTTGAAAAATTCTTTCGTTGTTAGATAGCTCATTTATCGAGGAAGGCTATAGGCTATATATCATCACGCTAAGACCAACAGGAGGGGAGCCACGCGGGTGAAACCGCGCGGCGCGGCTAGTTTTGTATAAATTTTAAGGGTTCGTTAGTTATATTGTCATGTTAAATGGTGAATACAGAATATTTAAGTACCGTTGGTGAATTATATTTTAAATGTAAACTTTTCTTAATTATGCATTGTTCGTATTTTAAAGAAGAAATAAATTAAAGACTTTTCACAGTGTTTTTTAAATTTATTTGACTTTCGGTCATAGCAGGTCAATTCTTCAGTTTGCGTTGCTATGTAGGTAAGTTTGTCTGAGTCTGGTTATATTAACCGCTGCTGCTGAACTAATTTTGATGAAATTTTGCATCAGGATTATGAATAATAAGTTTTGTGGTATTAACAGCAAAAGTCAAAACAATGCAAGCATTTTTAATACTTACGAAGTTGGTATCGTGTGGTATCGAATATAGTAATCTGTGCTGATTATAAAGCTTACTAGGTAGGTACTGTAATTCTATAAAAACACGAAAAGATTATCTATCGATTAAATAATTTATAATTTAAAAAGTTATCATGAAATATTTTGGTAAACCTCAAAGCTCAAGCATCATTTTACATTTCCAAATATGAAAAACAAAAACAACCACTTTATTATTATAAATTCTCATAACGAAGTAATGAGATGGCAGATTATACAGTTTATATTACAAAGGTTCCGTATACTTTGTTTACCGAAGCAAATCCACATTATCAACAACTTATTGTTTGGTAAATTAACAATTTAAAATTTGATAGGGCTGCCGCAACTTAGTTTTACATGACGGATACAATTACATTGTTAAGAGAAAAGTTGAGATAAGGTATTTATGAGATGAAGACTTAAAAGATTTTCATCCTTATAGCATGACATCTTTCCTGGATGACACAATTTGTGTTTTTTTTTTATTTCGAGGCAACTTAGACGGAGCCAAGGCAAATTGCTAAAGTGAGTTTTATGCGTATGTTGTTCCTAGGTTTTACATACCTTAACACAAACAATTTAATCATAAACAATGTTAAAATAAATTAAACCAAGCAAAATTAATTTTAATAATTAATTAATAACTCAAACATACAATATTTTCAACATTGACAACCTTCTCTTATCCAAACCGAAAGTGCATTTCACACACATTACCTCTCTTCACGTTTTAATTAAAAACTTTTCACTGCCAACCCTAAAAGTCCATTACATTTTACGGGACATTGGCCAGCGATCAATTTCAGACCGCACCTGCCCAGATTAACCGACTTTAAAGCTATTGATTGTACATTAATTTTCGGGTATAAAAATACTGTATGTAGGTGTTTAATTAAAATGTATCAACCCTATTTGGATTATTGATTGATTTTTATTACTCGAGTTTTGTAGAATTGTTTTTTTTAATATTACAACAAACATTTGTTTTGAGGAAAATAATTTAGATTAACATTTTGCTTCGAATAAAAAAGAGCGTGTGTGCCGAGCACACGTGTCAGAAGTGATACTTCTTAGGCGAAGATACCAAAATCTTCGCCTTACTCCATGACGTGACGGTATTGCCATGACGAGACCTTGAAATTTTACTCTCAATGCGCTTAAAGAAGTTTCAATTCAAAATAATAAAAAAATGTATAAATTTCCGTGAAGTATAAGGACAATCTACATAATCTGTTGTATTAGCTGAGTCTTCAATGGAACCAAAAATACATTTAATGAATGCTATATTTTATTGATATTTTAAATTTAATACACCTTGAATAACATGATGAGCTTAGCTTTAAATCATTTTTTTAATCTACACCATCATACATACTACAACAAAATTCCACTTTAAACAGTGTAAATCATTCATTGAATCAAATAACACATATTTGCACAACTATAATTGAAAATCAAGAATAGTAATAGACTTTTCCAATCTAATAGCCTAACTTAGGCTTAATCTAGGCACAATAATAGCTTGCCAAAACTTAGATTGGTGATGGATTGTTCATTGTTGGCACGAGATCAAATCGGGTTAACAAGAATCTGAAATTGGAAATAAACGAAAATCAATTGTGCAAATAATGGGAATATTTTACATTAAAAAGGAGTTAATTGTTGATGGAATAATGTAGGTGCTTTGTTTGGTTAAATAGGTATTCGATTCAGAATTATTAAGTCACAGGTAATAACCGTCAAATTGGCCAACATTGCCCACAAGGGTATCTTTGCCAGAAGATCAATTCATAAGAAAATTTTTAAATTGCAAAAATACCTTTATACTTTGGCAACATTAATAGTATTTGGTGTAAAATAGGTTATATGTATGACAACACTGCCTATTGTGTGTGTCGCTAACTTAAATCAGCAACTTGTTGTAACTCGTCGAATATCATGTGTGATTTCACGGGCAAAAAATGGTGAAAATTCATGTGATAGTTGCGGAAATTGAAATTATTCATAAAAAGTGGGCAATGTTGGCCAACTTGACGGAATCTATTGACATTAAATTTATGCTTTGTATTGTTAATATTGTTGAATTAAAATTGAAAAGATTTTTAGAATAACAATTAGACCTATGTTAGAGTTAGATGTTAGTCTATGCTTGTAACCTTACTTGTAACCTACCCGCGCAGTTTTATTACCTACTTAATGATACATCGAAATTGGTCGTAATAATTATTATACCTAGTTCTACACAATTTAACAAAAATATTTTAACAGTATAATACTTTAAAAAAATAAGTGTTTTTTTTTATAGAAATGGTGTTAGTCTCTGCCTGTCACATAAAAAAGTTTAAACGTTTTCACGAAAATTGTTCATAAATCGTTACATTGCGAAGTTTTTCAATAAATAACGTACGTATAAAGCTGTGTGTCACGTACTGGCTCACGGGAGCAACAAATGATCGTGGGATGGCCTACATATTTATGAGATTCGTCCTATGTTGTAAGTTTTCGTACGAGTCGTCTTACCTAGTCGTATAATACGTCGTATTCACCTAGTGGAAAAGTTCTGGAAGTCTTTGGACGGTATAATACACGGTATAACAGTGGTG
>CAJQZM010031342.1:40791-51693 GCA_907164665.1 Colias nastes | reverse complement strand
CGCGACTATATTCAAGGCGGTCACAAAGTTTGGCGCGGACTGTACGTCATGTGCGATCTAATAAAATATTGGCGTATTTTTTGTATCAACCCCACAGATCAACCCAATATCCTTCCAATATCAGTTTGATTAAAACCACAATTCAAACACACATTTGATACCAACTTGTATATAATAAAAAAAATCAAAACGACCTTGTGAGGTTGTTATTTACATAATAGAAGTCGTAAGTTTATAATGCCATAGTGACTTCATCAAATTCCTATCCGGGTTTTATAAAAAAGATTAGCTGCTGCTTGGCCGAGTGGCCGAGTGCCACCCTACTCCATAAAAGATCTTTTTATTTGACTCTTTTTAAATATTAAAGCGTTAATAAGCAATAACCAATGATATTATAAGTAAAAAAGAGCGTGTGTGCCGAGCACACGTGTCAGAAGTGAAACTTCTTTGGCACTATTCAAAGATGCAAAAATCGTCGCCTTACTCCACGACGTGACGGTATTGCCATGACGCGACCTTGAAATTTTACTCTCAACGTGCGTAAAGAAGTTTCACTTCAAAAGGAGATTCGAACACAAAATTCGATGTTAAAAAATGGCATAATAACACAGAAATAGATTTGAGTTTTAGTTTATAGCATCCAAATGCTTTATAAATGAGAATTTTTTCTTGATCGAAAAAAATATTCTCACATAAGTAAATAGATAAGCATGTACTTTTATTTTCCTCTTTTACTTCCAGAAACCTCAAGACGCTACACATTCAGTCTACAATATAATTTTTTTTAATTTTATGTACCTTAACCTATGTAACTTTTATTAATTTTAATTTGTCACCACTAAACAACTTACTTTGATATTCACCGAGAAGAAAAAGATTTAAAACGCACTTATTTTGAACTAACTTTGTATTCAATTCACATGTTCGTATAT
The DNA here is from genome assembly GCA_907164665.1 of Colias nastes. Classification (NCBI taxonomy): domain Eukaryota; kingdom Metazoa; phylum Arthropoda; class Insecta; order Lepidoptera; family Pieridae; genus Colias; species Colias nastes. Next base: position 50,761 of record CAJQZM010031342.1, on the reverse strand, counting down.
CGAATTCGAATTTCATTTTTAGGATCCTGCCGTGCACACTCAACACAATAACATACCACTGCATTGTTCTCTCAAAGTTCACTTTTAACTTCTTAGAAACACGTAACACTAAGGCATTCGATCTATTTAAATCTCCTGGCTTTTCGCAATTCACATCACTTTTGGCTGTAAATGGTCCAAAGGATGCGATTTCATCACTGTGTAAACCTAATATGGTCACTATGTCTTGAATTCCTTTCTTCTTTGATTGATATTTACTCAGAAACTTCACGTAATTAAACTGAGCAACTGTACTATTTGTGAAGTTAACACGATTCGTTGATAAACGCATTTTCTCTTCTAAGTCCAACTATATTCTAGGTCACGTACACACTACACATACACTACATTAGCCACTCAATTATTATCTGTACTGCAGCTAAATGATTCGTTAAGATAAGATTTAGGCATTTTAGATACATAGATATCTAATAATAAAAGATAAATTTTGTTATCGTTTAATGTTGTTCATTCACCTGCAGACCAGCGCCGTAATTAAAACATGATCAGCGAGTCAATATTTATTTTAGTATAGCGTCTTGATAATATAAGATGTAGGTATTTAGTTTGTCACGTTTTGCTAATGGATGAGGACTGAGAGCATAAACTGTGAGTAATCGTTTATAAACACCATTCTTAAAACCACACGCAAAAAGGCGATATTAGTGGGTGGAATCTGCTGAATCATTGATTCGAAAATGATCTCAAAAACATACGTGCTATCTATTAATAATTCAAACTGGTATAATTGACACCTGCCTCAGAATACGGTTTATAGGATGTTAATAAGAATGCCAATTGCCAATTATTAAAATGTTTTACTATAACTTAATTGTATCTAGCTACTTTAGGTTACCTGCTAAATTCTTCTGAATAACTTACGTTAAATAAATAGATAGATAGCTAATAATGTGTTCAATACGTGGATACGGGATACCTAGTAGGTATTTATGCCTAAATAACTTGTATATTTATTTGAGAACAACAACAGAAACTGAACAAACAATAATTCCTCAATACAAACCTTCAAATTTTTCATACAGTTGAAAATCCAACTTCTCAGGAACAAATTTGGGACGCACGACTTTACTCTCTGTGTGCTTGTCCAACGTCAATGAAGCCACTTTTCTGAGCACGTTGGATTCTGTCATTGGCGCGTCACTAACACTAGAATGGCGCCTATCTTTTTCTGGAAATTATAAATATGTAATTAAAAAAAAGAGCGTGTGTGCCGAGCACACGTGTCAGAAGTGGAACTTCTTTGGCAAGATTCAAAGATACCAAAGTCGTCGCCTTAGTCCGTGACGTGACGGTATTGCCATGACGCGACCTTGAAATTTTACTCTCAATGCGCTTAAAGAAGTTACACAAATAACAAATTCTTCAAAATATATAGGTTGTATAAAAACATCCAATTGTCCATTAGGTACCATTCAATAAACTCTATCACGGTTTATTGATCATAGGTATACGAATCACTCATTGTTATAGCACGGCATGTATTACAGACAGGATTTATAGACTGGAACATAATATAATATCATATGGTCCATTCGTCCGTCAGGTCTTTGTCGTTATGGTTTTTCATGAATGTATAGTGTATACTGAAAATGTTACGTCCTCATCAGAAGAACATAACTTCCGACTTCTGAATTTATACGTACGTTTATATTTACCTCCAAAATAGAAACCACAATTTATTAGTGAATTTCTTATATGATAAAAGTCTAAACAAGGATGTAGCTGTAGTCAAGACGTATGAGTAAGTGTCCGAGATAGTAATAAGTACCTACCTACTTACGAGTACCTATACTTCCCTAACTTCGCGCGATCACGGCCACGGCACGGCCATGGCAATTAATTAACATAATCTGTGAATTATTTTTATGGTTTATCTATTTGTTAAACTCTATATTTAACACATCATTGGTTTTTTTAAATTACTTTTTTTGTATTTTGAACTACGATGATGCTTAAAATACAAAGTGTTTGCTTAAAATTTTCTATCAAATCTACAAAACGTCGTTTTTTTTATTATTTGGAAGCATTAATTATCATATTCATTGAAGACTTTATAAAAATGTTTTAGCAATGCATTACTGCGCAGATATCTACAAAAAATTCTAGCTGCAGCATTACACAAATAAAATAAAATTACTGTAATTTATATGGCATCTGATAGTAGCAATAAGAACAATACGTAATCAGATAAATCGCTATTAACCTGATTAAAATAATAAAAAGGCAGGCAATAACTTTTTAACATAATTTTATGGATATTTAATAAGCTCTACACTGCTAGATAGAGCTAAACTACGAGATAAAATTATTAAAAATTCGTTCAAATATCGCATGAAAATTTCATTACTTACCTATCTACCCTAAGGAAAGCGCGAAAAAAAACGAACTTTATGGATTTAAATGAAATTTATCAGTGATGTAGGTAAAAGTTTATCAGAAAAACACAAGCTGTATAAATAATAGTTCACATGTTTTACAGCAATCTGCATCTGTAATATTTACCCAATTGAGGAAGTAACTAAAGTAGTTAATCGATTTAATTATAAGCTATACTTAGCCTGGCTCTAAATATGTGACATGGTAAAAAATACATACTTATGTTATTATTTCTTTCTTTTATCTTTTTTGTTCCTTATTATTGCGATTACCTACAGAACGTTTCTTTGTACCAACTTTGCGTAAATATTCGTAAAATAATTTCGTAAATATAGGATAATAATTGGTAAATCGACCTATTTACTATTACTAGGTAAGTAGGTAGGTACTATTTAGATAGACATTGCCCATTGGCCATATTTATTATGTGTTTTAATTTAGTATAGCTAGCTAGCTACTAGTTATTATTCTGTGGTATAATAGCTCACTCAGCCGAAGCACACCTAATTATTGCTCAAACATACGTACTACATATTTTACTCTCTACATATATATGTATATTTTTCATTTTCTGACTGTATTGCCTGACTTTTTTGAATCTTATGAGGAAAACCAAAACCATCTAAACTCGATAATGTATATTATGATGATATATTTTTTTGAATATGTACTTGCTATTTTGTAGAATCAAAGATGTACCTTTATCGACTCTTGGAAGGAATTTCAACAATGCATTTCAAAGAAAGCAGAAGATATGTGTGATGGTTTGTTTTATCGCAATTGTGGTGGTCCTTTTTTTTTTTTTTTTTTTTTGTGTGGTGTCTCTCAATGTTAGCCAGAAGGGCTTCTACATTTTAACGCGGACGCGGGGGTGAACTGAAGGTTCACCCTGGTAGCGACATGCACAAGGGCGTCCCCCCTTGACGGGGACCACGAACCTCGGCTTGGGCTGTCGCTTGAGTGGAGGAGGCCAGAAGGGCCCTAATCGGACGGGATGGTGGTCCTATTTTAATGTGTTAGTTGTGTATTTATCATTACTCAAAACTTGGCGTATAAAATAGAGCCAATTATAAAAAACTATGTACTTATTGTTTAATCTAAGATTTTGATAACAATCTTACCTCATTGCGATATCGTTATAAAATAAATACATTAGTAATTAATATTTATCACTACATAGTATAAAACAAAGTCGCTTTCTCTGTCCCTATGTCCCTATGTCCCTATGTCCCTTTGTATGCTTAAATCTTTAAAACTACGCAACGGATTTTGATGCGGTTTTTTTTAATAGATAGAGTGATTCAAGAGGAAGGTTTTAGTATATAATTTATTAGGTTTTAGACAAAGCGGGCGAAGCCGCGGGCGGTTAGCTAGTGTATTATAATTATTTACGTTATGTATGATAAGATTTACGTAAATACAAGCTGTCATACCTTTCCCTCTTTACTAATTAACTTTATGCTACGATTTACAAACGAATTTCCAGCTGTTACTTCCTACTGGTGTACATTGAAATCTTATCGAAGTTGTTATCAATTGTAAACTTGATTTATTCGTTCTGGGAAATGATCGCTTGATTTGATCTTGAATCTTTTTTATTACCTACCTATTATAAATCAAGCTTGGGAATTGTTTAACCGATATTTACATTTCCCAAACTCTACTTATAAAAATGGTAGTCGTGTATTGTTTGCAAAGTTACTTGATGAATTCTACTTGCAACTTATTACTACAATTATGTAAACAATTGGTCAGTGTAAGCAAAATTACCGTCGTCTAATATGTCGAGTGATGATTCTGCGGCAACTGGAGGCAGTTCGACCTTCCGATGTCTGGATAGCGTGAATGAGGCTTGCCCGGCGGATGCTTTTAACCGGTTATCAAGGAAATCATGATTACACTCATGCGTTCTACGGTCAAACGGCTCCTCTTTCGATTTTGAAAATAAAGTGCCCATAACCTTTTCACTTTCATCCCTGTCACTTCCGTCATCGAATACGTCACTTTTTTCTTTTTCTATAATATCGCGAGCTGACAAGGAAACATTTTCCTCGTGCGGCATGTCGGTGTCGTCGGAGGAAAAGTCGGAATGCGGGCGCGCATCGGCCGGCGGGGGCGTGAGGGTGCGCGGGAGCTCGTCGTGCGCGCTGTCACTTTCCGCGGAGTAATAGCATTGGTTCAGCTCGACGGCGAGCGGCGTGAGAGGGTCTGTGAACACTGAGTCCGAGGTGGAGCCGTCCGCGGGCGAAGCGACATGAGGCAGCGGCGGTGCGGAGACGCCGGGCGAGTGGTCGCGGGTCGGTGACCGCACGCACCTGGTCACCGTTACCTCTGACTGCACACTCGTCTCCACGCTCCCCTCTACTCGCGATGTTTTAAACACGCACTCGACCATATCGTTATCGGATGCCTCAATCGTTTCATTGTTATCTGATTCTGATGTTTTATCGAATTCCTTATCTATTGTCTCGCGTTTTGCGCTCTTTTTACGACCGTGCTTTTTGTTTTCCCTCCCTGACGCCCTTTTATTTAGGTTTCTCATGAAATGCCTGCCTTTTGCGGGCGATTTTCCGGTTTTAGGATGTTTTTCCCCTGCCTGTGTATTACCCATTTCTGTATGATACTACTGTACGTGTTCATTCACAATTAAAACTATTCCTATGTTAAACTATTTGTTTGATTATTTCAAAAAACTTTTAGTTAAATCATTATTTCAACACTGTGCGATAAGTTCTGGGGCTTTATTCATATTATGGCTTTTAAATCGCGCGGCTGCGCAATCGAGGGCACAATAAAATCAATAAATGTTTTATTTGTTTTTTCAAAAGTGGCAACATTAGGATCTCACTAAATTTAATAAATAAAAGAACCTTGTGTTCAAAAGTATATTTTTATGTATTTTATAAGTATTATATACCTATAAATTAAAATTGTTATAAGTATAAGATTGCAGTTTGCCGCCTATCTGTCTATACAAAAAGTAGTTGTATGTCGGGTTTGTGAAAGAACGAGTTTGTTTCTGTAAGCGAAGGTAGATGGCAGGCATAGAGAAAACCAACGAGAAAAAACACTTCACTTTTCCCACAACTTTTCCAAACTTTTTTAATGGATACACACGAGCTCATAACCATTATAATTTCAGCAAATGGTAATCAATCGTACTTTTATGTGAAACTATATTGTATATCGACATGCGACTTCAAAACTGAAAAAAAAAATACAGAAGAGTACATAAATTGCCTTCTTTTTGGAAGCCGTTTTCTAATTATTGATTAAAAATATTTTTTATTACCAAAAATTAATTATTAATTGAACATCCGTTTAACTCTTAGGCAGGTTCAACTGAACATTTTATCAAACAGATTTTATAAATTAAAAGCTTGTTTCAATTTACAAGCAATAAAATACCGAAATGCATTACTTATTAGTTATAACACTTATAAACCTATGCCGCACCAATGCATCGCCTGCATTTCCGTGTTCCAAAGAAGATTCGGGAAAAACATTTAAAATAAATAATATAAATACCATTTGCTTTGGACGTTATATAACAATGTAGGGACTGATCTAAAAGGAATAGAATTCCATTAGTGAAGATGACAGATGATTCTTTGAAAAGGGACGATGTTTTCAATACTTTAACAGAAGTATTTTCTACGTTTGATCTCAAGATGAATATATAAACTTCATCGTACACTTTATACATTTAAATACATATTATATGACTCGCAAAGCAAATGTTATTTATATGAAACGTACATAGAGATAAACTACGATAACATGGCGCGCCCCTCCAAAATTCAAAACGTTTGAAAGTATTTGTGAAAGTATTTACAATGCACCACCAAGATTCACAACGCATGTGTGCGTAATGAGACGGCCGTCAAACAAAAACAAATCCACGGATTTGTTGCTCGACTAGTCACGCTCTAATCGCTCATTATTATTAGTAATGGCGCTGCACTGACGTATTCTATGAAAACGACACGTGCGTTGTCTTGGGCGCTCGGCAACTTATGATTAGTAATTAGTTGACCAACAAATCTGGTAATAAGTGAGATATTACGAGTACTGTACGAGTAAAGACGAATACGTACAACTACATACAAACTCCTTCGTAAGGATGTCACTACACACATTGAAACAGTAATTTGGAGGGGCGCGCCATGTTATCGTAGTTTATCTCTACTTAATTGGTAATATGAAATATCTTGAGAGGCGTTTCAACTTACTAATGAATTCTTAATATTACCTGAATTGCAAGCGGCGGCGGGTTAGCTTCAGGGCCAAAATCCACATCCTCATAATATAATGTAAACATAATCTTCGTCCGAAGCTCTAAATAATAATAGATACACATATTCGTATAAGATACACTTTGCAATGTCTAAGAATCACCTTAGGATTTCATAACTAACCGCAGGCCTATATGCAGAATGCAGATATAGGCCTGCGGACTTTTTCATCCTGTTGAATCCAGATTCAACAGGGTAAAAAAGTCTACATTCACAAAGCATATTAGACAAATTGAGATTCATTATATCTTCATATAAATAATGAATTAATAAGACTGAAAAAAAAAACATTCAACTTTACCGCCATTGGCAGTGTGTATTTACGTTTGTAAACTTTAAATCGTTAGGGACTCATTATACTACTGAGTACTGACCCATATTATATCAAATAACAATTTATATATATTATACTACCCAAAATAATAATAATGAATAAACACAAATACTGCCATCCTTAAAAATTCACCACTATGATGAATGTGTGCATGCTCAAGTTTGCAAGCCATTACACTCAGCCTTGACATGTTTTAGTTAAAAGTTAAAACTTCAGGAAGACATCTCAGATATGCATAAGAATTTATATTATACAGTTGCGATTTAACAATATGCTTTTATAATTAGGAACACGAAAAATAAAAGCTCGATCGCAGGCGTTAGATAGAAATAGAACAAGAATAGAGCTCATTTTAAAATTTAAAAAGGTTGCCTTTACTTTGTTACGTAAGGATTGTAAAGTATTTAAATACCACAACGTCGTTATATTACGATGTTTGAAATATATAAAGTCTAGTTTGTGTCATGCTGTAAGTTGGTTCATACAGACATAGTAGTTCATTCAATATAATTGGAAGTATTTTTCTTCTCCCAACTCAACAACAAGTACATACAATCATACTTTTGAAAATGCTTTGTAAATAAGTTCTAAACATAGTATCTATTAAACTGAATCAACTATCAGCTGATAATTCGTTTGAACCCTATGTTATCAAATGCATAGAGACAAGACGAGGTTACACGTGTAAGCTGTCTAGTGTATGTACATTGTACAAATGTATTGTACAGGCTACGACGGAGCATGTAAAAGTTGGCTCGTTTTTGACAGTGAAACGTATATGTGTAATCAAAATATATAGTAAAGGCACGTAAAGGTATCGTTCGAAAGGCGAAAGCACAAATTTATTCTATTTTACTTTCTCAGTTATTATGTTTTTCCCACACCACTTTCCAGAGTGTAATAGGTTTTTGTATTCCTAATAGATCACAAATGAAACATTATTATCTGGAAAAGAGTATGTAAAAGTAATTAATCTGTAGAATAGAAAAAAAGTAGAGCGATATTTTGAAATAATAAAACAACAATCAGAGTGAAAACCATTTATTTTCACGAACATTAATACATCAATATTTACAATAGATTCCACAAATTCATTGTTATAATACAACAAATAAAACTAATCGTAGAATCCTACGATGTCAGCACTTAAAACTAAAATATGGCGCGTTTTCGTTATTGATTAACGTTTGGCGTTTAAGTACAGTACATAGATAAAAAATATACAAGTTTAAATGTACAATACTTATCAACTAAATAAAGAATAAAGCTTAGTATAATGTATAATATAAGAGATTACTAGATTACTCGTTGTGATTGCAGTCGGTGTGATAAAATTAAGTAGATAGATGATGGAAGTAGAAACTGTTTGTACACAAAAAGCAAATAGTACCTACATTATGGATTGCTGCTACTAAAGTAATTTTACTATAAAGAATTACAAAGCTCAAAACTGTTCTTATAATATTTATAATAAACAAAAAAGAAAGCAGGGCTATGATGTGTACAATAGTTTCAAAAATAAAGAAAGCGAACAAGATCCAATTGATATCCTTCGAAACAACATGAATAAACAATAGAAATCGGAAGATATAAGCGGTTCTTGATATTTTAGTAATAAGCGATCATAAAAAGGTATTATCTAAAATGTATTTATAAAATATTACTATGAAATTGCTTACTGAACTAAAACATAAAATTTAAGTACCGTACAGGCAGCCCAATTGATTTAATAATATTACATCTAAAAATCGTTGATTTGTGTCTGAGATCTTTTAAGGGTCGATTGTTTCAAAATGTAATTGAAATCGGGAGTTACACGAAACAAAAGTATCGCAATATCCATTACTTTCGGGCATTGTGTATAAATGAAACAAAAATAATGGAAAACAATACTAATATGTTATGAAATGGTTATAACTCCGTAACATTGCAATCAAAACTATAGACTGCACTTTTCAAATACATTTTTGAATCAACGTAATGCATGAAACACTAAAAAAAATATATGTAAAGCATAATTTATTACGAATAGCATTCAGAATTTTTCCTATTTAATTAAAGGTGGGCCCATTTCGTGATTTAACACTAATATAACTAAAATTGAACGCAGCATTTATGGAACAGTTTGGAAAATTACACCTATATACAGGTAAATTAGCTTGGAGAAATTTTTGCATATGTAGTGGTGTGTATATTACTCAGATCTTAGAGCGCGTTTCCACTATATCGTTCTGGCCTATACAAAAATGTTTCGATATCCTAACATTACTATTTAATTTTATACTTATTCCTAGCAACACTTTTGTTTTCAATAAAAACAAGTTTTTATTTGAAAGAAAATGGTTTTGACTTTATAAAAAAAATATATCATTCAATTTCACGTCCTTGAGCAAACGACAAGGCGACTACCGTGAAACAATAAAATATCGTGTCCATAATAATTTGTTTCATAATTAATATTTGACCATAATAATTACGAAACAAAACAAATAAATAAATCGTCACTTGATAGTGGAAAGTGGAAACACGCACAAAACCAGAATAAACCAGTTTACGCTGTCCGCAGGTGCCACGTGCAGACGTTTGGTATCGTTAGAACATAAAATTCAAAAATTATAATTATTACGTATAGACCGGGAGATATTGACACAAAATTTCGAGTCATTTGTAACAGGATGGCGGTCTACAGGGGTCTTAGTACGCAATGACAAAAAGAAAAACGATGGTGTGAACACTGGTACCGGCGGCTTAGTCGCGTGGGCGTTAGTCGAACTCGTCGGAAAAATAGCGAAAGTCAAACGATTTGTAACACAAAAATTTTAGAATTTACCGACAGCCCATAAAAAAGAAGTAGGCGGTAGTGTCATGCCATACTTTTCCGGTGTGACTTACAGCCCGCCATACC
>CAJQZM010031342.1:23725-35791 GCA_907164665.1 Colias nastes | reverse complement strand
TGATAAGATGCGTAAAAAACGGTACCGTTTAAAATCGTGTGCATTTATTACACGTTCGATTTCATAGTCCGGACACAATTCGCCATATTACGGGGTTTGCATTTTTCATATCATATGAAAAATTCAACCACCCGTAAGCAAATCCAATCGCTTTTAATGTAACTTGTCAGTATGCTCCCTGTGAGTTACGGGGACATGAGTATTGTCTTAAATATAGATAATTTCATGAAATAGTATCCTATATCCATGATTGTATTTAAAATGTTATGTAGACGTAAAGTCTACAAAAGGAATATACTAGATGTAACATTAAGAATCTTCTGAATTATTCAGCCTCAATTTAATGGGGACGTGATATCACACTAAATGATAAGTATGCTTGATTGTTAAACATTAGTATTGTAATATAAAGTTTTAGATCAATGAGGGCTTAATTATAGGTAAACACCGTCCTGTGCGAATCAAAAATACTCTTACGAACTTCGGTGCCATTATTCTTTAAATGAACGAGACTTTCAGCGTGTCTGCTGCATTGAGACGGATAAAGCGCATTGTCATTGATTCTAATAAAATAGGAATATCTAAAAATGCTGATTCTTAGAATCAACTACTTTGATCCACTAATTTTCGCTAGTCGATATTGACCTTTAATAGCAAAATCTTGTGTACTTCTTTTTGTTTTCTTTATTCGAATGCTATAATCAAGCTTTATGGTCCATTGTCCATACGGACTGCGCATTTGTAAAATATAATTTAGATTTATTTAGAAAAAATAATGTACTGATTTTTTATTAGCTATATTTTTCTATTTTATTATTTTAATTTACAAATTTTGGTACTTATTATTATTATAAATATATTGATTAATATATAGGTGTAATTTTCCAAACTGTTCCATAAATGCTGCGTTCAAATTTAGTTATATTAGTGTTAAATCACGAAATGGGCCCACCTTTAATTAAATAGGAAAAATTCTGAATGCTATTCGTATTAAATTATGCTTTACATATATTTTTTTTAGTGTTTCATGCATTACGTTGATTCAAAAATGTATTTGAAAAGTGCAGTCTATAGTTTTGATTGCAATGTTACGGAGTTATAACCATTTCATAACATATTAGTATCGTTTTCCATTATTTTTGTTTCATTTATACACAATGCCCGAAAGTAATGGATATTGCGATACTTTTGTTTTGTGTAACTCTCGATTTCAATTACATTTTGAAACAATCGACCCTTAAAAGATCTCAGACACAAATCAACGATTTTTAGATGTAATATTATTAAATCAATTGGGCTGCCTGTACGGTACTTAAATTTTATGTTTTAGTTCAGTAAGCAATTTCATAGTTACATTTTAGGTAATACCTTTTTATGATCGCTTATTACTAAAATATCAAGAACCGCTTATATCTTCCGATTACTATTGTTTATTCATGTTATTTCGAAGGATATCAAATGGATCTTGTGTGCTTTCATTATTTTTGAAACTATTGTACACATCATAGCCCTGCTTTCTTTTTTGTTTATCATAAATATTATAAGAACAGTTTTGAGTTTTGTAATTCTTTATAGTAACATAACTTTATTAGCAGCAATCCATAATGTACTTTGCTTTTTGTGTACAAACAGTTTCTACTTCCATCATCTATCTACTTAATTTTATCACACCGACTGCAATCACAACGAGTAATCTAGTAATCTCTTATATTATACATTATACTAAGCTTTATTCTTTATTTAGTTGATAAGTATTGTACATTTAAACTTGTATATTTTTTATCTATGTACTGTACTTAAACGCCAAACGTTAATTAATAACGAAAACGCGCCATATTTTAGTTTTAAGTGCTGACATCGTAGGATTCTACGATTAGTTTTATTTGTTGTATTATAACAATGAATTTGTGGAATCTATTGTAAATATTGATGTATTAATGTTCGTGAAAATAAATGGTTTTCACTCTGATTGTTGTTTTATTATTTCAAAATATCGCTCTTCTTTTTTTTTCTACTCTATATGATTGACTTTTACGTACTCTTTTCCAGAAAAAATGTTTCATTTGTGATCTATTAGGAATACCAAAAATCCATTACACACTGGAAAAACTCAATAACTGAGAAAAGAAAATAGAATAAATTTGTGCTTTCGAACAATACCTTTACTTTACTGTATATTTTGATTACACATATACGTATCCGTAGATAGAGCTACTGTATCACTGTCAAAAACGAGCCAACATTTACATGCTCCGTCGTAGCCTGTACAATACATTTGTACAATGTACATACACTTCACAGCTTACACGTGTAACCTCGTCTTGTCTCTATGCATTTGATAACATAGGGTTCAAACGAATTATCAGCTGATAGTTGATTCAGTTTAATCTATACTAATATTATAAAGCTGAAGAGTTTGTTTGTTTGTTTGTTTGAACGCGCTAATCTCAGGAACTACTGGTCCGATTTGAAAAATTCTTTCGGTGTTCGATAGCCCATTTATCGAGGAAGGCTATAGGCTATATTATATCATCACGCTAAGACCAACAGGAGCGGAGCAATGCGGGTGAAACCGCGCGGAACAGCTAGTAGATACTATGTTTAGAACTTATTTACAAAGCATTTTCAAAAGTATGATTGTATGTACTTGTTGTTGAGTTGGGAGAAGAAATATGCTTCCAATTATTTTGAATGAACTACTATGTCTGTATAAATCAACTATGAAATATAGCATGACACAGACTAGACTTTTTACATTTCTGAAACATCGTAGATAATATAACGACGTTGTGGTATTTAAATACTTTACAATCCTTACGTAACAAAGTAAAGGCAACCTTTTTAAATTTTAAAAGCTCTATTCTTGTTCTATTTCTATCTAACGCCTGCGATCGAGCTTTTATTTTTCGTGTTCCTAATTATAAAAGCATATTGTTAAATCGCAACTGTATAATATAAACTCTTATACATATTTGAGATGTCTTCCGGAAGTTTTAACTTTTAACTAAAACATGTCAAGGCTGTGTGTAATGGCTTGCAAACTTGAGCATGCACACATTCATCATTAGTGGTGAATTTTTAAGGATGGCAGTATTTGTGTTTATTCATTATTATTATTTTGGGTAGTATATTATATATAAATTGTTATTGGATATATGGGTCAGTAGTATAATGAGTCCCTAACGATTTAAAGTTTACAAACGTAAATACACACTGCCAATGCCGGTAAAGTTGAATGTTTTTTTTTCAGTCTTATTAATTCATTATTTATTTGAAGTTATAATGAATCTCAATTTGTCTAATATGCTTTGTGAATGTAGATTTTTTTACCCTGTTGAATCTGGATTCATCAGGGTGAAAAAGTCCGCAGGTCTGTATCTGCATATAGGATATAGGCCTGCGGCTAGTTATGAAATCCTAAGGTGATTTTTAGACATTGCAAAGTGTATCTTATACGAATATGTGTATCTATTATTATTTAGAGCTTCGGACGAAGATTATGTTTACATAATATTATGAGGATGTGGATTTTGGCCCTGAAGCTAACCCGCCGCCGCGCGCTTGCAATTCAGGTAATATTAAGAATTCATTAGTAAGTTGAAACGCCTCTCAAGATATTTCATATTACCAATTAAGTATGTACGTTTCATATAAATAACATTTGCTTTGCGAGTCACATAATATGTATTTAAATGTATAAAATGTACGATGAAAATTATATATTCATGTTGAGATCAAACGTAGAAAACACTTCTGATAAAGTATTGAAAACATCGTCCCTTTTCTAAGAATCATCTGTCATCTTCACTAATGGAATTCTATTCCTTTTTGATCAGTCCCTAAATTGTTATAAGTATAACGTCCAAAACAAATGGTATATTATTTATTTTAAATGTTTTTCCCGAATCTTCTTTGGAACACGGAAATGCAGGCGATGCATTGGTATCTTAGAGATTGGTATAGGTTATAACTTATAAGTACCTAATGCATTTCGGTTGTGATTTCGGTATATAATATTTACAAAATATTATAATGATACTATTTTATTGCTTGTATTGAAACAAGCTTTTAATTTATAAAATCTGTTTGATAAAATGTTCAGTTGAACCTGCCTAAGAGTTAAACGGATGTTCAATTAATAATTAATTTTTGGTAATAAAAAATATTTTTAATCAATAATTAGAAAACGGCTTCCAAAAAGAAGGCAATTTACTCTTCTGTATTTTTTTTTCAGTTTTGAAGTCGCATGTCGATATACAATATAGTTTTACATAAAAGTACGATTGATTACCATTTGCTGAAATTATAATGGTTATGAGCTCGTGTGTATCCATTAAAAAAGTTTGGAAAAGTTGTGGGAAAAGTGAAGTGTTTTTTCTCGTTGGTTTTCTCTATGCCTGCCATCTACCTTCGCTTACAGAAACAAACTCGTTCTTTCACAAACCCGACATACAACTACTTTTTGTATAGACAGATAGGCGGCAAACTGCAATCTTATACTCATAACAATTTTAATTTATAGGTATATAATACTTATAAAATACATAAAAATTTTCTTTTGAACACAAGGTTCTTTTATTTATTAAATTTAGTGAGATCCTAATGTTGCCACCTTTGAAAAAACAAAACATTTATTGATTTTATTGTGCCCTCGATTGCGCAGCCGCGCGATTTAAAAGCCATAATATGAATAAAGCCCCAGAACTTATCGCACAGTGTTGAAATAATGATTTAACTAAAAGTTTTTTGAAATAATCAAACAAAATAATAGTTTAACATAGGAATAGTTTTAATTGTGAATGAACACGTACAGTAGTATCATACAGAAATGGGTAATACACAGGCAGGGGAAAGACATCCTAAAACCGGAAAATCGCCCGCAAAAGGCAGGCATTTCATGAGAAACCTAAATAAAAGGGCGTCAGGGAGGGAAAACAAAAAGCACGGTCGTAAAAAGAGCGCAAAACGCGAGACAATAGATAAGGAATTCGATAAAACATCAGAATCAGATAACAATGAAACGATTGAGGCATCCGATAACGATATGGTCGAGTGCGTGTTTAAAACATCGCGAGTAGAGGGGAGCGTGGAGACGAGTGTGCAGTCAGAGGTAACGGTGACCAGGTGCGTGCGGTCACCGACCCGCGACCACTCGCCCGGCGTCTCCGCACCGCCGCTGCCTCATGTCGCTTCGCCCGCGGACGGCTCCACCTCGGACTCAGTGTTCACAGACCCTCTCACGCCGCTCGCCGTCGAGCTGAACCAATGCTATTACTCCGCGGAAAGTGACAGCGCGCACGACGAGCTCCCGCGCACCCTCACACCCCCGCCGGCCGATGCGCGCCCGCATTCCGACTTTTCCTCCGACGACACCGACATGCCGCACGAGGAAAATGTTTCCTTGTCAGCTCGCGATATTATAGAAAAAGAAAAAAGTGACGTATTCGATGACGGAAGTGACAGGGATGAAAGTGAAAAGGTTATGGGCACTTTATTTTCAAAATCGAAAGAGGAGCCGTTTGACCGTAGAACGCATGAGTGCAATCATGATTTCCTTGATAACCGGTTAAAAGCATCCGCCGGGCAAGCCTCATTCACGCTATCCAGACATCGGAAGGTCGAACTGCCTCCAGTTGCCGCAGAATCATCACTCGACATATTAGACGACGGTAATTTTGCTACACTGACCAATTGTTTACATAATTGTAGTAATAAGTTGCAAGTCGAATTCATCAAGTAACTTTGCAAACAATACACGACTACCATTTTTATAAGTAGAGTTCGGGAAATGTTAATATAGGTTAAACAATTCCCAAGCTTGATTTATAGTAGGTAGGTAATAATAAAAAAGATTCAAGATCAAATCAAGCGATCATTTCCCAGAACGAATAAATCAAGTTTACAATTGATAACAACTTCGATAAGATTTCAATGTACACCAGTAGGAAGTAACAGCTGGAAATTCGTTTGTAAATCGTAGCATAAATTTAAGTAAAGAGGGAAAGGTATAACAGCTTGTATTTACGTAAATCTTATCATACATAACGTAAATAATTATAATACATAATTATTAATTACTAATGTATTTATTTTATAACGATATCGCAATGAGGTAAGATTGTTATCAAAATCTTAGATTAAACAATAAGTAGTTTTCTATAATTGGCTCTATTATAAACGCCAAGTTTTGAGTAATGAAAAATACACAACTAACACATTAAAATAGGACCAACACAATTGCGATAAAACAAACCATCACACATATGCTTTCTTTGAAATGCATTGTTGAAATTCCTTCCAAGAGTCGATAAAGGTACATCTTTGATGCTACAAAATAGCAAGTACACAAAAAAATATATCATCATAATATCGAGTTTAGATGGTTTTGGTTTTCCTCGTAAGATTAAAAATTTAAAAAAAGGCAATACAGTCAGAAGAGCCAGGCTATAGCTTATAATTAAATCGATTAACTACTTTAGTTACTTCCCTAATTGGCTAAATATATTACAGATGCAGATAGCTGTAAAACATGTGAACTAGTATTTATACAGCTTGTGTTTTTCTGATAAACATGTTAGTGTTACCTACATCACTGATAAATTTCATTTAAATCCGTAAAGTTCGTTTTATTCCGCGCTCTCCTTAGGTAATAAGTAAGTAATGAAATTTTCATGCGATATTTGAACGAATTTTTAATAATTTCATCTCGTATTTTAGCTCTATCTGGCAGTGTAGAGCTTATTAACTATCCATAAAATTATGTTAAAAAGTTATTGCCTTCCTTTTTATTATTTTAATCAGGTTAATAGCGATTTATCTGATTACGTATTGTTCTTATTGCTACTATCAGATGCCATATAAATTACAGTAATTTTATTTTATTTGTGTAATGCTACAGCTAGAATTTTTTGTATCGCAATAATGCATCGCTAAAACATTTTTATAAGTCTTCAATGAATATGATATTAATGCTTCCAAATAAAAAAAAAACGACGTTTTGCAGTTTTTGAGAGACTTTGTATATCATCATCATAGAGTTCAAAATATATAAAAAAGTAATTTAAAAAATCCAATGATGTGTTAAATTTAGAGTTCAACAAATAGATAAACCATAAAAATAATTCACAGATTATGTTAATTAATTGCCGTGGCCGTGATCGCGCGAAGTTAGGGAAGTATAGGTACTCGTAAGTACCTAGGTACTTATTACTATCTCGGACACTTACTCACACTTGACTACCTACATCCTTGTTTAGACTTTTACCATATAAGAAATTCACTAATAAATTGTGGTTTCTATTTTGGAGGTAAATATAAACGTACGTATAAATTCAGAAGTCGGAAGTTATGTTCTTCTGATGAGGACGTAAAATTTTCTGTCTAAGTACTTACTTCATCAAAAACCATAATGACAAAGACCGACGACTGGACCATATTAACTGATATTATGTTCCAGTCTTTAAATCCTGTCTGTAATACATGCTGTGCTATAACAATGAGTGATTCGTATACCTATGATCAATAAACCGTGATAGAGTTTATTGAATAGTACATATTGGACAATTGGATGTTTTTATACAACCTAACTATATTATATTTTCAAGTGAAACTTCTTTAAGCGCTTTATATCTTGCTATAGAAGTTTCACTTCTGACACGTGTGCTCGGCACACACGCTCTTTTTTTTAATTACATACCTCTATATTTATAATTTCCAGAAAAAGACAGGCGCCATTCTAGTGTAAGTGACGCGCCAATGACAGAATCCAACGTGCTCAGAAAAGTGGCTTCATTGACGTTGGACAAGCACACAGAGAGTAAAGTCGTGCGTCCCAAATTTGTTCCTGAGAAGTTGGATTTTCAACTGTATGAAAAATTTGAAGGTTTGTATTAAGGAATTATTGTTTGTTCAGTTTCTGTTGTTGTTCTCAAATAATTAAACAAGTTATTTAGGCATAAATACACAAGGTATCCCGTATCCACGTATTGAACACATTATTAGCTACCTACCTATTTATTTAACGTAGGTTATTTAGAAGAATTTAGTAGGTTACCTAAAGTAGCTATATACAATATTAAATTAGGTACCTATAGTAAAACATTTTAATCATTGGCAATTGGCATTCTTATCCATGTTTACATCCTATAAACCGTATTCTGAGGCAGGTGTCAATTATACCAGTTTGAATTTATAGATACCTACCTAGCACGTATGTTTTTGAGATCATTTTCGAATCAATGATTCAGCAGATTCCACCCACTAATATCGCCTTTTTGCGTGTGGTTTTAAGAATGGTGTTTATAAACGATTACTCACAATTTATGCTCTCAGTCCTCATCCATTAGCAAAACGTGACAAACTAAATACATCTTATATTATCAAGACGCTAAACTAAAATAAATATTAACTCGCTGATCATGTTTTAATTACGGCGCTGGTCTGCAGGTGAATGAACAACATTAAACGATAACAAAATTTATCTTTTATTAGTAGATATCTATGTATCTAAAATGCCTAAATCTTATCTTAACGAATCATTTAGCTGCAGTACAGATAATAATTGAGTGGCTAATGTAGTGTGTACGTGACCTAGAATATAGTTGGACCTAAAAGAGAAAATGCGTTTATCAACGAATCGTGTTAACTTCACAAATAGTACAGTTGCTCAGTTTAATTACGTGAAGTTTCTGAGTAAATATCAATCAAAGAAGAAAGGAATTCAAGACATAGTAACCATATTAGGTTTACACAGTGATGAAATCGCATCCTTTGGACCATTTACAGCCAAAAGTGATGTGAATTGCGAAAAGCCGGGAGATTTAAAAAGATCGAATGCCTTAGTGTTACGTGTTTCTAAGAAGTTAAAAGTGAACTTTGAGAGAACAATGCAGTGGTATGTTATTGTGTTGAGTGTGCACGGCAGGATCCTAAAAATGAAATTCGAATTCGATATACGAACATGTGAATTGAATACAAAGTTAGTTCAAAATAAGTGCGTTTTAAATCTTTTTCTTCTCGGTGAATATCAAAGTAAGTTGTTTAGTGGTGACATAATTAAATACCTAATAGTTAGTTACAAGAGATTTCTGGAAGTAAAAGAGGAAAATAAATATAATTACATGCTTATCTATTTATGTGAGAATATTTTTTTCGATCAAGACAAAATTCTCATTTTAGCATTTGAATGCTATAAAACTAAATATCAAATCTATTTCGGTGATAAGTTATTAGGTATGCCATTTTTGAACATCGAATTTTATGTTCGAATCTCCTTTTGATGTGAAACTTCTTTAGGCGCGTTGAGAGTAAAATTTCAAGGTCGCGTCATGGCAATACCGTCACGTCATGGAGTAAGGCGACGATTTTGGTACTTATCTTTGAATAGTGCCAAAGAAGTTTCACTTCTGTCACGTGTGCTCGGCACACACGCTCTTTTTTTACATATAATATCATTGGTTACTTATTAACGGCTAACGCTTTAATATTAATTAAAAAGAGTCAAATAAAAAGATCTAAGTACTAGGGAGTAGGGTGGCACTCGACCAAGCAGCAGCTAATCTTTTTTATAAAACCCGGATAAGATCTGATGAAGTCAAATAAGGCATTATAATCTTACAACTTCTATTATGTAACTTACAACTTCAACAAGGTCGTTTTGATTTTTTTTATTTTAAACAAGTTGGTATCAAATGTGTGTTTGAATCAAACTGATTACGCATAATATTTTATTAGATCGCACATGTAGTCATGCCTATTTTGAATGACAGTCACGGATTGTCAATGTCAATTATATCAAAATATGTCCAAAAGTTTTCAATTTTATTAAATTTTTAATTCGCATTTTACGGTTCAAAATTATTTATATATTTATTTCGTAGAAAATATTTAAATTAGAAATCAAATTTTTAGTGAAGTGTATCAAAAAAATCACCTAAATTAGGGTTTTTACAAAGGTTAGAAAATAAGTCGATTGGCTGTTTTTATAAACAATAATGATGTGTTTCGATAAAACCAGTTATCAAACTTGTATATGATGAGCAGACCTAATTTTATGACCGTTTAGTTAACTGTATAATAATTTGTTTTCAGGGCAGATGCTTTTAAATTGGTTTGTATCGTCAGCTGAATCAGATTTATCAAAGAACATATCAAACAGCCAAGATCTAAGAATTCTTGGTATTCAATACTGTACCCACCTACTGGCAGCTGGAGTGCTGCGCCAAATATGTGATAAAGATGCACCTACAGAAAAAATATTTAAGGTACTTATTCACTCGAAGTACCACACAACTATGAATATATTTTGGAACACCACAGTTTTTTTCGCGCACTTTTTACTGTTTTATTTTTTCTACTATTAGCCCTTGATTATTTATGACACATAAGTTTTCACAAATAATTTCTCTCTTTACAGCCAAACTTAATGTATTATTGGGCACACATGGAACCGCCAGTATCTCAACCTGTCGCTCCAGGTCGTCTACATACAACATCATGGCCTCCTCAAAAAGAACCTTTTTCTGGAAAACAAATTCAGTCTTATCAAACAATGAATACTCAACAATTTTATAGTTTAAACAATAATGAAGAAATCAGTGATATTACAGAAGCTAAGCTTGTTATTGCTGATTTAAAAAGAAAACTACTAGAGTTAGAACAACAATTGGAAAATTATAGAGAACTTTCAATAGGTGGAACAGAAAGTAAAAGTTTGAAACCAAATAATAGTTCAGAACAAAGTGAATTATGTACACTTCAATTGGTGAATCGAGAAGTGCAAACAAATAACAATAGTAATGATCATAGTAGGCTGGCTGATAAATCTGTGATAAATGCATCGAAACCAGATTCATTATTAAGGACAAGTGTAAATAGTGAATGTAATATAGCATTAAGTAAATTAGATTACAAAAATGACAGTAATCATACTAATAAAGAACTGGAACATGAACAAAGATCTCTGAAAATAGAAAACTATTGCAAATTGAACAAAAGCAGAGAATATAATCTCGCATTAAGAAATGATACTTCACTAGACCATGAAACAAGGAGCACTAATGATATAATAACAAACAAATTGGAGAAACAACATATAAATGAGACGCAAAAAATTAATAGATTATCTAACAATAATCAGAATCTGAATATAAATTTAATATGTGATAGTTCATCAGATGCATCATATGTTAGTACCACCACAGAGTCAATTGGTAACCTAAATAGCAATATCAAAGATACTGAAAGGGACAATTTTAGGTCTCTTAGTTCTACAACAACCCAAGTCTTGTATACTAATAATAATCAACTTGCCTCAGAACCTTTATCACTAGATTTATCACAATCTGAACAGAGCTGGAAATCAATTGAAACTGAAATCAAAGAAGATAATGCAGTTATATCTATATCACAGAATAATCAAATTGAAGTTGAACAGGAAAATAATTCTCAGGCATTGCCTAATCAAGATAAAGAGAGACAAGAATTAGTAGAAACACCGTTACATATATCTGAAAATTTAAAAGATGAATTGCTTCAGCATACACATCCACAACCACCACCATTACCTGGAATGTCCCCACCGCCGCCACCCACGCCCGGAACAAAATCTTCTGATAAATTAGATGAAAAATCATCTGAATCTCTCATAAAAGATGCTCCTCCAATATCTGAAAGGAACTGTACATTATTGGATGCAACATCACAATCTATACCACCACCACCACCACCTATGCCTGCTATGGATACAATAGCTCCTTTACCTGAATTAGCAACCATACCTGGTAAAAAACTATCACCAACCTCTATGCCTGAAACAGAAACATCACATAGTAGTATGGTTCCACCTCCACCTCCTATGCCAGACATGGCAACAACCCCATGTACTGCACCACCACCGCCCCCGATGCCTGGAATGGTGCCCCCACCCCCAACAATGTCAGGCATGGCGCCACCACCACCTCCCATGGTGGGAATGGCGCCACCACCACCACCTCCTATGCCAGGTATGGGACCACCACCTCCACCAATGCCCGGTATGGGACCACCACCCCCACCAATGCCCGGTAT
>CAJQZM010031342.1:0-23715 GCA_907164665.1 Colias nastes | reverse complement strand
ACCCCCACCAATGCCCGGTATGGGACCACCACCCCCACCAATGCCCGATATGGGACCACCACCCCCACCAATGCCCGGTATGGGACCACCACCTCCACCAATGCCGGGATGTGGAATACCGCCACCACCGCCTATACCCGGCATGGGTCCCCCACCTCCTCCCATGACGGGATTGGGCCCACCTACTGCAGGCATACCACTACCACCGAATTCCTTGCCATTAGCCCCGGGACCACCGCCACCTCCTTCAGGACCTGTACCCTTCCCGACGCCACCTGTTGGAGGTTGGAATATGCAAAGAGCCAGTAAGTATACAGATTTCAAAAGCAAATATAATATATCATAAAATGATAACAATATCTCATACTTAATATAAATGATAACTTCAACAATTATTTTTTTATTCAGCCTTAAGGAAAACGCCCATAAAACCAGCCGCTCCCATGAAACCTTTATATTGGACACGCATATTGGCTGCGCCTACGATACGCACAGGACAGGGTGAAATTGATTCGGGATTCAAACCACTATGGCTCGAAATCGATGAGACGAAATTGGACAATATTGATGAATTTACGGATTTATTTTCGAGACAAGTTGTAAAGGCGCCTGTAAAGAAAAAAGTAGAAGTTAAAACAAAAATTCAACCAATAAAAATACTAGATAGTAAACGCTCACAAAATGTTGGTATACTTGCACAAAGTTTACATGTAGAATTTTCGGAGATCGAGAACGCTATTTACAATTTTGATACGTCAGTTGTTAGTTTAGAAGCTTTACAACAAATTTATGAATTGGTAAGGTATTTGCATTCTTAATTCTATATTTCTTCTATATAAGGCTTTATTTTATTGTTATAAATATTGAATAATCTTATTGTAGCGCGCAACGTCTGAGGAACTATCAATGATTAAGGAGCATCTTCAAAGCAAACCCGATATTCCGTTAGATAAACCAGAAGCATTTCTACATGATCTATCGGGAATACCGAATTTCGCTGAACGAATATCATGTTTTATGTTCCAAGCGGAATTTGAAGATGCTGTTAACACAACTATGCATAAATTAGATAATTTAAAAAATACCTGTGAGGTAAAATAATTAATTGAACGAATATAATTTTTTTTTCAATTTTTTTTTATTAAAATAAAATGTTTGTTTTTCTTTTCAGGTCCTAATATCTAGCGAATCTCTTAAGCAGCTATTTGCTATAATTTTAACTCTTGGTAATTATATGAATGGAGGCAATGGTCAAAGAGGACAGGCTGATGGTTTTGGACTTGAAATATTGGCCAAATTAAAAGATGTGAAGGTAACAATAACATTTTCATGAATTTTATTTTTATAAGTTTCCTTTCTGCATATTTAACAATCAACTGAACAAATTAAATATAGATGGTGTTTCCACAATATTTGGCTAGGGTAACCATATGATGATGGGATAGTTCAGTTTAGATCTTTTAATATGATATTTAATTTAATTAATAAAATTATTGAGTAAAAGTCATAAAGTATACACTCGATAATTTTATAAATAAAATTTTGAATAAAACTTTATCTACATTTTATTGTTTCCAGTCAAAACAGTCAACGGTGACACTATTGCACTTCATAGTGAGAACGTACATGCGGCAACAAGGCGGGGCTCTCTCTAGTAACTGCGTCTTACCGGTTCCCGAGCCCGGGGATGTTTACCGAGCTGCTGCTTTGGATTTTGCTGATGTTGCCAGCAATTTGACAGCACTGAGAGAACAACTTGAAGGTATACATGATACTGATTTATGAAAGTATGAAGTTGAAACCTTAAATTATGTTGATTAATTTAATTTAGTTAATTGGATTTAAAAAAAAAAATATTTTATTAAAAAAGTCTGTCAAGTGCGAGTCGGACTTGCGATAATAAGGGTTCTGTACAAATTAACTACAGAGCAACTGCAAAAAAATCACCCATCCTATTCATATCGGCGCCAACCGATACGGTCCTAACCGATCACGGTTCATGACATACAGCCTGGTCCCGTTTTACCCATTAGGTACGGAACTCTAAAAAGTGATCAAAAGATAGTGTTATAATATTGTAACAATGTATTTTCAGATTTTTACTTTTTACAGGATGCAAGGATAAAATGAAGAGGGTAATCGAGGCGGATGCAATTCGGAATTCACCCGACGAGATGTCGGGCGGCGAGGGGAACAAAAGATTGGAAGTTTTCAAAGATAAAATGACAACATTCATTGAGGCAGCTGAAGAAAAGTTAAAGACTGAAGATGAAAACTTGACAGAATGTCGGAACAAGTTTATAGCGACAGTCAGATTCTACCAATACACCCCTAAATGTGGTAAAATTGAAGAGTGTGAACCGAAAGAATTCTTCTCACTGTGGACATCGTTCTGCAGTGATTTTAAGGATATCTACAAGAAAGAAGAACAGTTGGCAATTAAAGAAAAGTATGAATCTTACTAATATTATGATAGGTCTCACATATGACATATCCAATAAAAATTACACTATATACGTAATACTCAAACTAAGTAAAAATAACTTGCCATCGTTCTAAAAAAAAATATTAAGAATAGTTAATGCTTCTTGTCAAAATAAACAGAAGACTGTGGGGTATTGGCATTGATAGGAAGAAATGTAATTTTCCAAATCTTTATTTTTCAGGTTAAAAGAAACTAAAAAAATGCATGAAGAAAGAAAAGCTCAAGCACTAACTCAACCAAAAAAGGAAGGTGGATTAAAGGCACGTCTACAAAAATTGTCCAGTGTCAGGAAATGATTTGCTCATTTTTACTCCCAGTTGAGATTCAGCATTTGCTTTATACATTCCTGTAGCTTTTATATTTCGAAATAGCCTAACGTAGCTACATTACAATTTTGTAAACGAGGTTTTTTATAAAATTCATGTGAAAGGCTGTGCAACATTGAATTATTATAAACTTAAATTATTACAATATTTATGTTATTAACTTATTACATACATTTTTATATAAAAGGGCACTGGCAACTAATAATGTAGGATGTGATCAACTTATAAATGTTAATTTTATACACATGTTTAAATATTTTGAAGTCTTTGATCTGATGTTTATATGTAATACAAATATATTGCCCCATAATGGTATACTTATCAGAAAATATTATCAAATTAATTACAGAAGACATGATTAGATGTTTTGGCATTTATAAGCAGATATTACTACTAAAGTATATTATACTTTATAGAGTATATGCAATATGCATAACTCTGCCAATGATATTATTAGGTTACAAGTTAAATTAAACATTTATCACTCATATATACATTTCAATATTGATAGCATATCAAACAATTATGTTGTATACTGTATAAGTAACTATTGGATACATGTGTATTGTGAAATTTTATTAAAATATTATCATTATTTGGCAGAAGTAATTTAGATCAAAGATACATCATACAATATTATGATTTTGGCATTCTTAAATTACACATGAATTCAGATAGCATTTGATGTTTCTGCAGAAAACTTTTAACTTAAAAAAATATTTTGCCAACTTTTTTATTTATGTCATTTCGTAATTCTTTTCATTTTGAAGATACCAAAAGTATGACTCAAATGTAAACCATTAAATAATATATTAAGATTGCTATAAACATAACTTTGGAAGTTAATAATATTACCTTATCAATAAAATTTAAATTTAAATGCAATACATGTATTCATGTCTTCAATGGAAGATAATAATTAATATAGGAATATATTAAAACACAGCTTGTGTATTCTTTAAAAATGTACCTGATGTATGATTTGTAGCATGTTACTTTTATGTATATAAATGGTGCTTATGCAAAGCTACAAAGTTTTGCAACATGATTGATAAATAATACATATTTAAAATGATTCTATTGTTTTATTTGTAATCCAAACATTTTTCTTGCCATATTCGTTTAAACTTCCTTTGTATCTTTCGGGGTATAGTCTTATTGGTGTCAAGATTTAGAAAACAAGTTTTTAATGCTTGCCACTGCATGAAACTGAGATGACTGGTTAAGGCATTGTCATTTGATTCATTCCTTAAGTTTTCCTCTTTGTTTATAAAATCTTTCAAAGAATTTATATTTGTAACTGTGTCAATTGTGTGAATAGCAGCTTTATTTTCATTGCTCAGTGGCTGATCTGTAGATTTACCTAAAGTATTTCTAGAGACTGCTATACCCAAATCAGTCTGTTTTAGATGTATTTCTTCACTATGAAATGTTTCCTTTATAGAAGGTAATTTTATTTCATGTTCATCAGAATTGTCCATATTTTCATTGATCTGACTTACATAATCCAAAATGTTCTCACATAAATCTCCTGAATCATCTTCCATAGCAATTGCTTCAATGTTTATTTTAATTTTACAAGTCCATTCAAAACTTCCAATACTATTTAGATTTTTCATATCTAACCATTCTTCCAAGTCATTAGGCAATTTATAATCTGGAGGTAAAAAAGCTAAGCCTTTAATTTCAAGCTTTCCTATAACTTGATGTAGCTGATTATACCAGTTGCATGAATGTTGTAACAGAACAAGTGTCATAGACCATATTCTACATAAAAGAGCATATGGCATCAAACACATCCAGTGACTCTCTCCTCGTTTAATTCTATCTAAGTAAAAAATTGCAGACTGCTTAGAGCAAACAACAATTCTTAGCATTAGTTTAGAAAATGACATTATCCTAATTAAAATATATTCTAACATTTGCCTAGTAGGTAGGTATAATTCATTGTCGTTTTCTTTCGGTAAATATGATGAAAAATTTTCTACATCCTTCAAAAGGTTTAGAGTCAAATATTTCCTCAGTGCCGTATTTACCTTTTTAAAATTACGGTAGCCCATATCATTGCGAAATTTCTTGTCAAATTTGTATAAGAATCTGGATAATATAGCACCTTCTTTATGAAGAGGGGATTGCCTAGATAAAATCTCAATTATGTTATTTGTTGTATAAGTTAATTCTTTTAAATCTGAAATAATAACAGAAAAAGAGGGTTATTATGCAACTAAAATAATATTTTGAATCCATAATATCAGCTATTATTTATTTTAAGCTTTATTTATTCACCTACCTAACTTTTGTTTACAAAGAAATGTGTTCACCGGAGGTGGTAACAAAGATTGATCATTCCATGGCTCGAGCATTTTATATTCTTGGCGGGTAATGATTTACCCTTTCTTATAGAAATTTCATTAATTAATTGATAATAATCGCTGTTTTAATAACGTGAACTCGGAACAGTTTTTAGGTTATTAATAAATATTGTAAACAGTGTAGTGTCAATGTCATTGTCTGTTGTCAATGTCAATATTTTTTTTTAGATTTATTGGCCTGGAGTGCTTGGAGCCGAGGCCTGGAGGCGCAATCATTTTTTACTAGTTTGCCGAGTTTACCAGCTTTAAATCGAAGAAAAAAAATAAGAGGCTAATTTCAGTAGATAAAAATGTTGTCTAACGAAAAAGATTTCAAAGAGATGTAGTATACAGTTGAGTTTGAACAATACTAAAGTATTGGCATTTCTGTAAAGGATTGAAAGAAAAAAAAAACCTTTTCTTCGCGTTAGTATATTGTAAAAGTGTAAACTACCTCAAAATTACATTAATTGTAATAGTTATTTTATACAGCTTTGGTATTGTAGGTGGAATCCATTATTCCATATCTTCCAGTAATTGTTCTCGCATCAAGCCTTCGAAAATGGTAGAGTCTGGTGGGAGCCATTCACAACTAGTGTCTTCTGATGAACATACCTTAATAATAAAAAATTCAATTTAAGAAATATTTTTTTTAACTGGATGAAGACGATTTAAAAAATACTTACCTGACATTTGCAGCTAGCCGCTTCAACGTAATGATAGACTTCTGTTCCAGGTTCTACTCCAGGGTCACAATGACGTAACTTGACTGAAGAGTGCTTCCTTTCACCATGAACACATACAGGGTGATGAGATTCTTTGTAAGGGAACTGCCAATGAGATATCTGGAAATATATAATTTCTGTTTATACTTTTCCCATGTCTATGATACTTTTTATTGAAAGAGTACAGCCGTATTTAAAAAGCCCACACATACTTCGTAGGACAAACAATAACCCCAACAGGACATGATTTTAACTTCATCCCAGCATCGCAGGCCGTTGAAATCAGTCTGCACAGCTTTATGAGAGTATCGCTTAGGTTTACACCTGGCGCTAGATGGTGCACCACTACAGGAAATAATTAAGCACCATAATGTTAGGACAAGCAATGTAACGCATATTTTACTCCTGACACTCATTTTGGGATTTAGTAGAAATCTTGTAAGTTCTTTGTTTACAAATATATTTCTTTAAAACAAATCTTCTCTAAGTATGATTTAAGTATGACTGTACTCGTCTTGAATCCGAGCTTTTTATAGGTGCAAAGTAGACGTCATGGTATTACTTCCATGTCAATACACATCACGACAGTATACAAGCCATTAGGTTGATGATTACGATGGATAAAAATACTCTTGGAATACATTAGAATATTAAGTATACAATTATAAATATTTTGTTACATTTAACATTTATTACATTTTCTTACTATCTAAATTAAGTGCTTTTATTTAAGCACTATATTATATCTAAAAATATCATTATTAATATAGCTTATTTAATTTATTCCAGGCTATAATTCTATCATTAAAACAAGTCAATTTGTACCTATTAATACATAATTAGGCGTATATTAAATACCCTTCAGTATTCTTATTTACTTTCCCTCCAGATGTTAGATTTTCCAAATTCCATTCAGTATACCTACATATATATACAGGGTGTAATCGTTAAGTGTGCACAGGCCATTATTCCGTAACTATTGCAGATATCAAAAAACTTTAAATTGATATCGAAGGTACCTACTTTACCTAATGAGTAAAATGACAATAATTAACTACTTTTAAAAATATAACGAGAAAATATATGTAAAAATTTAACTTTAAACCCTCCCATACATTTTATATGAGATATGAATATCCCATGTACATTTAATATGAAAAAATTTAGTTTTTTTTTTTGGTTTTTTGCTTTCATTACTTCGCAAATTTTAAGGAAAGTTCATTAAGAAACTCTAGATAGAGCTCCTCATTGTATTTCACAATGAGGACATCACTTCGAAAATCTGCTTTGAATACAAAATGTAGGTACGGGAAATAAAATGTATTTTTTTTTGGTTTTAAATTATTTTTTAAATTATTTAACGTTTTATTCTTAAAAAGTTATTATTGCCATTTTACTCATTAGATATCAATTTAAATATGATGTGTGAATTATGAACTTACCTACAAATTGTCGTACATGTCTTTTATTTTTATGGTTGCCTGGAAGAGACTGCTTCTAAGCAATAAGTCCGCCTAATGTATACTTTCTAAATAGATGTGTCATTTCATTTCGGTTCCTGATAAATGTACAATGAAGGATCATAAATAAAATAATGTAGTTTCCTCTTCGATTATAATTTAATCTGGTAGGTACCTATTATTTCAAAATATTTAATAAATATAATTAATAGGTCTGTATTTTGATGACAACTTTATTTATTAAAATAAATTGACAGTCAATTCTCAAATAATTAAGCTGAAAGCTCAGTTTTTTTAAATATAATAGGTTCATATCTAATAATGTAGGTAAAGTCTGGTAAAGTGTTCTCGGCTGTTCAGTTTGTGAATACGATTCAATTAGAATATTCTATCAGGTAATTTGACTAGCCTTTAAAAAATTAACATAAGCCGTATGAAGTTAGTTCATGAGCGTAACTATTTAATATTATATTACTTATAAATTAAATAATATGAGCTAGAGCTGGAGTAGAGTCAACAATAGAAATAATATGATTCGTTTTTGAACAGAACTTTCACGGTAAATCAAAATTATGATTGAAATTGGTGCATCTGATAGGTCCATAGGAACCCAAGGAAATTACGGCCACCCATTTGGTAAATATTGTTAATTACTATGATAATTATAGAACATTATGATTTAAAATGAAAAAACTTCAACTTTTACTAATACATAATAACTTTTATTTTAGATCATAATATTTTCTTCTCTAGAAATACATCGCCTAATTTAATTTGATTTGGTATTAGGCAGTTCAATAAAGAAACGAATCTTCAATGGCGGCGCTTATCATTCCCTCTCGCTTACACACGGCCGTACGGCATGCAAAAAAAAAATGGAAAAATAAAATCACTAAAATGTATTTGATTTTCCCTATAAATAATAGTTTTTATCATAAATTTACATTTGCGAAAGTAAATAATGTTTTATTGGAATTTGACAAAATATGTTCTTTGGGAAAAGTTGTTAAGTTTTATGGGCTCATTACAAATATTATGGGGATTTTGTTACATTCTGTGTACGTAAATATGATAATTCATATAAATACACAAATACCATAACAAAAAAGTTTGTCAACAAACAATTTGAAATAATTAATAAAATAATTATCCATTTACGTTATTTTTATTTTCTTTTTTGCTGATCCTACCATACGTCAGTATCAGCTTTGGCCGCCATTGAAGATTCGTTTCTTTCACAGGTTTCTTTATTGAACTGCCTAATAATGTTTTTTAATGTAATGTAATTTTTTTGTCATTTTCTAATGACGGCTGTCAAAAATTTCATAATCGATTTGTCAATGTCTTCACAAATCGCAATCAGTCATTGTCAATTCCAAATTCCAATCCAAATGGAAATTCGAAAATGATGCACTTTGCACGCAGTGATATGCTAGACATAATAAATTAAATGTTTATGTAAATGAAACAATTTTTGAACTAATATTAATTATTAAACTAAATTTATAAATAAACAACTGCTATGTCTCGACGAACACCGATAAAATCAAGAGTTAAAGTGTGTAATAAATCTGTTTTTCACCTTCAAGATAAAAAAGCAGATGATAGTGAGCTCTCAATTGGGTTAATTAAATCAGCAAAGCGGACAGGACAGCTGAGTTTATGCAACAGGGGACTAGGGAGCGGTGAGTTTAAAATTAAAGTTTGAAATGTTTTATTTAACAAGCTAAATCCCATGTAAACATAGGCAATTTATTCTTTAAAATTTCTTATTTGGTTCTCGCAGTTCCTGAAAATGTGTGGAAAATCGACGAACTTGTTATGGATGATACCAAAGAGGTAGATTTTGCAAGATCAGACCAAAATAATTGGTGGAACTGTGAGCCCTTGAAAATGCTTGATCTCAGTTCCAATGTCATTAAGGCAATATCGCCGAATGTCAAATTACTACAAGATCTTGTTACACTCAAGGTAAACTCTTTTACGTGTTATTAATATGTGTATTTTTCATGAATTATTTAACATTTGAATCAAAGTCGTATTGTTTAGTTTATTAAAACTGTTATTAATTAAAAGTTTTAATATAAACTAATATATCAATATTTGAAGCTTACTCCAATAGCATAATGATAAATAAAACTGTGCTTTCTTGCCATAACTTGCATCACCCAACATAGAAAAGCTAAAGGCATAAATATACCAAACAATGTTCCATCTTTAAGCAAAATTTGAAAATTATCTAATTCAGCATATTCTCTGACTGAGGTAATATAATTTCAGTTACATGATAATGCTTTAACATGCCTACCACCAGAGTTCGGAGAGTTAAAGAGCTTGTCAAATCTCAGCTTAGACCATAACAAATTGAAGGAGTTGCCGATAGAGTTCTACAAACTAACAGAGTTGAGGTGGTTAAGCATATCACATAATGAGCTTATTAAAATCGTACCTGATTTTGGTGATTTAGTCATGTTAACGTTTCTGGTAAGTTACTTTAATAAACCAATCATTTAATTTTATTTAATTTTATGTTATGTAGGTAACAAAGTTAATGAGCCATTCATTAAATATAATAATAACATAATATATTAAGGGCTGTTTTTTATTTGAACAAAAAAAAATATCTCAAAGAATACTACTTATGCTTATCTTTAAAAGTAATCAAGGATTAAGGGATTGGATAACTTTTATTTTAATCAGATCTAATAAAATATTATATAAATTATCTCTAAGGAATTTACAGTATTACTTAACAGTTGAATTGAAAAATTTATAATTGTCTTTAGAATAGGTAATTAAAAGATAAATACAAACGAGAAAATATGCTGTAATTTTAAAATTATTCACTACATAGTATAAAACAAAGTCGCTTTCTCTGTACCTATGTCCCTATGTATGCTTACATCTTTAAAAGTAACTATGCAACGGATTTTGATGCGGTTTTTTTTAACAGATAGAGTGATTCAAGAGGAAAGTAGTATTAATAATTTAGACAAAGCGGGCGAAGCCGCGGGCGGAAAGCTAGTTATTCATAAAGATTTAATTTGCAGGATTTATCTCATAATAAACTGTCATCATTGCCACCTGGAATGGGTTATTTGGTGCGATTGGTGGAACTCAATTTATCACATAATGAACTAGTAGAACTTCCTCCAGATATTGTAAATTTGAGAGGTAAGTGTTTTCATAATCTGATGCACTACAATCCTCATTATTTGTGTTATTTATATAATATTATATTTCCTCATTAAATGTGAGACAAAGTGTATGGGAAGTTACTAATTGAACTACTGTATTGAGAGTTGAGATAGATTTCCATGGGTTGTTCCTATTCCTATATGCTATTTCTCATAATTTGCTAATAAGTTCTTATATGCTATTTCTCATAATTTGCTAATTTATGTTTGTAAATAAGTAAATGGAATAAACTAAAATATTCATAAATAAAAAGAAAAATATTAAAATAGCAAAGTATATTCTGCTCTATTGTATCACTCAGAAAATATATGAGGAAAGTAACTATTTATTAGGTTTTTTGATGATTCTTTGATGTAGAATAAGTCAGAGGCTGTACAAAAAAATTACATTGTCTTAAAATTTGCCATGTTTCAAAGTTTTTATTAAGCTTGAAAAATAAATTCTATGGTTCTATATGTATAATACCTCATTTGTTGGTATTAACTATTAAGTGTATAGACACTAAATATTATATACAAAAGTTTTATATAGTTTATAAATGTATATAGTTGACTCCTTTATTTGGATTTTGCCATGACCTTGCTTTGTGCTTATTTGTAAGCCGATCCCTTGATTGAACATTGATGTAATAGAGTCACAAAGTGAACAAAATATTACCAAGTTGATTAATTTATTGTGCGCCATAAAACATGGGCAACATAACAATTTTCATGATACTGAAACTATAAGAAATATATTGAACTATACAGAACATTAAACAACAAAAAAAATTACTTATGTTTGTTATAGGAAACACAAAAATTCTATCTTTTATATGAAAATTTATATAATTTACAATATGGCTTTTGAAAATAAAACTGTATGTATTTTCACAGATTTAAAGAAATTTAATATAAGCAATAATAATTTAAAGAATTTACCGCCAATGGGTGAATTGAGGAAAATGGAGATCTTAGATGCTAATCACAATAATATAGAAGAGTTACCAGATTTTTACGGATGTAACGCTCTGAAGGAAATATACTTAGCTAATAATTTTATTAAGGTAAATATTTTTGAAATGAAACTTCTTTAGGCGTGTTGAGAGTAAAATTTCAAGGTCGTGTCATGGCAATACCGTCACGTCATGGAGTAAGGCGACGATTTTGGTATCTTTGAATCTAGCCAAAGAAGTTTCACTTTTGAAACGTGTGCTCGGCACACATGCTCTTTTTTTAGTACATAAGTGTCTTATGTTTTATTATTATTAGCGTTTGATCTATTTTTTATTCGTCATCATTTTAGCAAGGCTATTCAAATTCATTATGCATGTGTATTTTTTTTTATAATCTGTTAAAACTATTCAAGTTTCAAAGTGGATGCGGTCGCGTTCAAAAGCCGAAGTATCATATAACCGTTACATATTAATTACTTTGCGATAATCACAAGCAGGCTACTCTCTAAACCTACTCTTTAATAATACATTGAATAATTTTTAATTCAGTGTGTTATAATGTTTTCCTACAGTTTTTAATTCATATAAAATATAAATGTTTGATATCCAACGTTCACTGGCATCTAAAGAATATATACCTATAATTAATTAAAAAAATATATATAATTTCATCAAAATCAGACTTCCCGGAAACTAATTTCTTCTCAAAATATTTCAAAGATTAAAAAAACATTTGTAATCTATACAAATGCTTTACCTTTTTATTGTTGTACATGCAAATTATTAACTTATACCCAGTTATGAGTTATGTAAATGTATTATGACTATTATGTAACATTTTCTATTTCCAACTCACAATGCCGGTAATGAATGTGCGAAGTCAATGACGCGAGACAGAAATAACGCGATTAATATCAATTGATCTTGTATTGTTTTTCCAGGCGATTACCGAAGAGTTCTGCGATCAGATGCAACACTTGAATATATTAAATATAAGGGACAATAAATTGGAAATCCTGCCTGACAACATATCATTGTTACAGAAACTGAAAAGACTCGATCTGACCAATAATAATTTAAATCAGTGAGTGTTAAAGTAATTAGTATACTTTTAGGATATTTATTAATTATGTATTCAAGATTCCTTGCGGAGAACTGTTTGTTTCGGACGCCGGCAAAAGTATATTAGTATTTCAAAATATTTAGGATCATCATTATCTCAAATCTATTTCTTGTATTTTAAAATTACTGTCAATACCCTCCAAACATCCTAAGAAATTATATTTTCATTAGAAACAATAATATTATGTGAATAGTAAATAGTAATATGCTAAATGGGCAGTTGCATAAATTAACATAATCTTTGTAACAGTTGTCTATTCCGTGATTCAAATATATTTATGAATGAAAAATATACCTATGTATACACACGCACAAAACATGTCCATCACCTTCAACTAGAAAATTTTTGAAAATCGACCATTTTTAGGGTTCCGTAGCCAAAATGGCAAAAACGGAACCCTTATAGTTTCGTCATGTCCGTCTGTCCGTCTGTCCGTCTGTCCGTCTGTCCGTCTGTCACAGCCGATTTACTCGGAAACTATAAGTACTACAGTGATGAAATTTGATGGGAATATGTGTTGTATGAACCGCTACAAAAATATGACACTAAATAGTAAAAAAAAGAATTGGGGGTGGGGCCCCCCATACATGTAACTGAGGGATGAAATTTTTTTTTTCGATGTACATACCCGTGTGGGGTATCAATGGAAAGGTCTTTTAAAATGATATAAAGTTTTCTAAAAAACATTTTTCTTAAAGTGAACGGTTTTTGAGATATCAGCTCTCAAAGTCGTAAAAAGTATGTCCCCCCCCCTCTATTTTTATAACTACGGGGTATAAAATTCTAAAAAAAATAGAGGTGATGCATGCTAATTAACTCTTTCAACGATTTTTGGTT
Organism: Colias nastes; assembly: GCA_907164665.1. NCBI lineage: Eukaryota > Metazoa > Arthropoda > Insecta > Lepidoptera > Pieridae > Colias > Colias nastes. The sequence goes on along the minus strand of CAJQZM010031342.1, from coordinate 10,276 downwards.
TGATCAAAGTATCTCTTATAGTTTTTGAGATAGGTTGATTTAACTGTAATTTATTATATTTGCTGCTACGGAACCCTTTGTGCGCGAGCCCGACTCGCACTTGGCCGGTTTTTTTCATATCATTATGACTTAGTATTGCGTGTGTTTCATAGTGCAACATCCATCAATCCTTTTTTTTCTGTGAAACAAATACCTCTTATAATTGTCTAGTATAAATTGCCTCCAAGATAACATATATTATTTATTTATAGGTTACCAAGGAATTTAGGACTCCTATCTCAGCTACAAAGTATAAATATGGAAGGGAACAAACTATCGTTTGTGCGACAAGACGTAATTCGCGGCGGTACGGACAGAATGATGAAATATCTGAGGGACAGGATCGGTGAAGAAGTAGTCTCTGAGACCAGATATGAAGCGGAATGGCCTGATAAGTATGTCGTATAATGTTATTAAATAAATATGATATTTAAGGAGAATCGAATGTTACATATCCTACTAATAAATTTGTAAGGATACTTTTTACACTTATACTTTCACATAGCCCACACGAGCGTAACCGCGGCTTCCAGCTAGTTAGATAGACATTTAAAAATTATTATCCATAGTTTAATAGTGTGTTAGTATAGCTGATAATTTCTCTCTCATGCTGCTGATAATTCATTGAGTGTAAATCGTCAAATATATTCTCAGCTTATTTCTTTTGGTCCTTCGAGTTGGTCATTAATATGTATAGGGCATAAGCTAAACCACTTTCGTTTTCGTTCGTATCCAACCTGCTTAGGCCACTTCAATAAAAGTAGGGTAGAATGAGATTATATCAAATGATTTCCAACACTTTAAAACAGGTACACGATGAAAAAGAGTCAGTCGCTCATGGTCCCTGGCCGCGAGCTGACGTGCGTCCCGGACCACGTGTTCCGCGCAGCTGCTGACGCTGAGGTGCATATCGTTGACATATCCAAGAATAAACTCACTGCTATACCTGCTAGGTTAGTATGGGACTAAGTGACATTGTTTTTTGATTTTACAATAGGTTTTGTCACAGTTTTGAGCAGATTCTCTATCATTAGAAAGAATAATAAAGTTGGTAAGGTGAAGTAGAATATCATGAATATTTATAATAATACTTCCTAAAAATGCGTGTAGTTACTCGAATTTGTCCATGTACGATAGTAGACTCATAGAGGTAGGATAATCGGACTCTATGCCATGGTAAAAAAAAACGGACTAATGATAATCATAAAATTAGTCACAATATTTTCGACTGACGGTTGATACTTTAAATATATTAAAATATAAAAATTTAACTTATGGGATCGCATCAGATGATAATCTCTGAATTATCCTGAATATATTAAAATCCTTTTCAGCATAACCATGCTCAGCGAATGGCTATCACAACTGATTCTATCATCGAATAGTATAGAGAGCGTACCGCCGGAAATCGGTGCTTTACAACACTTGCAGTTTTTGGACTTGGGGAAAAATTGCCTTGCTGATCTGCCTATTGAATTGGGTGATTTGAAACACTTGAGAGAACTAGTGATTTGTAATAATAAGTGAGTATAGGATTTTAAGACTATGTTATTTTATGTTTGGTATGAAAAGAGAAAGAAAGAGATATAAAAGTATAGATTTATTTGCTATAACAGCTAAAATATTCTTATATAAAACATCTTAACAATTATAAGAATATAGTTATACAAAGAAAAGAATATAGAAAAGTAAAGCGGATTTAAGTTTACCACTTAACCTAATCCCTTATTATCTTATTAGCTATACCTTGAATCAGCCCTAAGTTGTAAAAATAAATGAAGGTAACGTGCATATAAACTAATTTCCCCTATTCTTATATATTATTATTATTTTATATTACTATTATATATATATATATTATTATATATTACTTTTTTCCATTTACACTTTGGTTTTTACCCTTATAACGATCGCGATCTTTTTTAATTTTAACACAAGTAAGTCAGTTTTCCTTGTTAATTTTTTTATTTATTTTTGATAGATTCACAAAAATCCCGCGATGCGTGTACGAGTTGGATCATCTAGAGATTCTCTTGGCAGCTGAGAACCAAGTAACTGAGATCAATATATCTTCAGATGCTCTCGCTAAATTAAAGCGATTGGCAGTATTAGATCTTACCAATAACAGTATTATAAGCGTGCCACCTGAGTTGGGGAACTTTACGCATTTGAGGTTAGTTTATCTACACTAATATTATAAAGAGGAAAACTTTGTTTGTTTGTTTGATTGTAATGAATAGGCTCATAAACTACTGGACCGATTTTGATGAAATTTGGCACAGATAATCTTTAGACCCTGAGAAAGAACATAGGCTACTTTTTATTGCGAAATATGTACCACGGGCGAAGCCGGGGCGGACCGCTAGTAGCATATAAAGTTTGCGTATAACGGAAATAATAATTGTAATGCACTAACGTTATAATTTCGGAAGTTTATACTTGCTTGTAAGTTGTATTTTTTGTCGATCTCTCACGCAAATACTATTTACCGATTTTCCTGGTCTTTCCTATGATGGTTTCGAACTTACAAAAATATGTTTTAAAAAATATTCAACTACCAAGTTTAATTTTCCTGTAATGAAAAATAAATAAATTCAATTACATATGTTATCTAAAATAACTTAATGTTCTAATTTCGTAAATCAAGATATTATGTATAAACAATTTTATATCAGCATTGTTTTTATTATAGACATCTAGAAGTGTTTTTTCTTGTCAGCGATGATTATGTTTTGAATAGCTTTAAAAGTGGCCGGTATTATAATAATGACCTATTTCCAGGTCATTAGAGCTGATGGGTAATTGCTTCAGACAGCCTCGACACGCGATTCTGGCAAAGGGCACGGCGTCCATCTTGTCGTACCTCAGAGACCGAATACCGGTCTAGTTCGAACGTTCTCAATTTGAAATCTTTTAACGTTCCAAAAAAAAAAGAAGATAAACGTTAAAAAAGTAAATAAAAAAAATGTTCCAAAAAAGCACAATTCTAATTCGGAACACCGCTTTTCTTGACTGCTTTGACGTATTTAAAGCACTACGAAGAAAATGCTGGCCGAAAATATATACAAGCTTCTTAAGCGATTTTGCTTTTTTGATGTGTATTGAGTGCGTGTGAAAATATTTTTATGTATTATAGAATCGCGAGCACTTAGCTTTACGTATATCCGAGACGTATCAAATTTGATTGGTTGTGAAATTTAAGATATTCGTTATAAAAGTGACGCTCAAAATATTGGTGCCAAATATTGGTATGGCCATTGAAGAATATGTTGAAAGGTTTTGAATTGAGAATGGGCAAAGAAAGTCTTTGAATTGGAAAAGTAATTATTTTTGAACGAGTTCAATTTAATATTCTGAGCAAGACCATTTAATAATAATGGTGTAACAGAAATTGAATAAATATTGTTGATGTTTTGATTCATAAAAAATTGTGATTACTTTTGTTTATTCAAAGACTTAGAAATAATAGAAGTTGAGATGTTTATATTCAAGAAATGAAAATTGTGAAGTATTTTTCATATGTCAGGAAGATATTTTTTGTTGCGTATTTATATTTGATTTGTATTAGTCATTGTAATTATAAAAAAAATCAACCAAAGCTAAAATTACCAAATGATAATTGTTTTGTACCTGATTACCGCCGAATATATTATTATTTATTTGTTATATTTTTTTATTTGTTAAATTTGTTGATTATTGGAATATTTTGAATGTATTAAACGATTTAATTGATTAATTAACGAAATATTGTTATAATTCAGTTCCTAGCTTGAATTATTCCTGACATTTTTAAGGTTTTCGTACTAATTATCGTGTGTGCTTTTTTGACTATTCACAGTACATATGTATTTGTGACTGTATTACTTAACATAAAAGTATTATGTTCATATAAAATATAATATCATTGATTATGTGGATCAAGTGTAATGTTGGTCAGAATTAAAAAGATAACATGTTATGGTTAAAGTATAATAAATACCTACATAATATTACATATTATATGATATTAACAAGTATACAAAAAATCTACTAGTCATAGGAGGCAATCATCATTCAAAATGTATATGGGTTTTCCTTGTGCTTATAATATAGCCATCACCGCTTATTATTTATTTTATTTGTATTCTTTAAATCTACATGGTGTTGAATATTGTGCCATCTTTTTTGCACATTTATTTTATGCACGTTTTAAGAGTTATTTTAGAAATACATATACTTAACAATAAATTGTTATATCTGCGTATTCACCATTAAGAATAAAAATAACAAAATCAAGAGTACCTTACAATAAAACTTATTTTTGTAATAAATAATAATCATACACACTAACGCTAATGAAGTATTTTTGTTACGTCTTAAAGTAAACATAGCCAAACAAAGTATTATAATCTTTAACTCATTGTAGATAAGGTCCAAAGTAATATCATGGAAATTATTAAGGCAATAGTTAAAATTACAAATGATAGACAATAATAATTCTATTTTGGGGTTGCACGTACGAATAATTTCCATAGACAAGAGTTTCATAAGATTGTATTCCATTAGATTCAGATACTTTTAGATTTAAATAGTTTTGTTAGCTTTTAAAACACAGTAATATAAAACATGTTTCATTTTCTAGAATAATTTGTTACAAAAATTGTGTGACAATATATTTTCTTGCCTTACGTATCTTACACACGGCAAGCTAAACTTAGCTAATTAAATGCCTGCTTCATAAGATATCTTTATAACTTTGAAAATTATATTCAGATTTAAGAAGAGTAAAGTCATATATTTGAAAACGTTGATATTTCTACAAATTGTTGTTATTGCATTGATTCCAGGAGATATATTTGCATTTATGAAAATATGTTGAATGAATAGATGTAAAATTTTTGTAATTCTGATTAAAATACTAGTCTGAAATTTAACACTCATATAAATAATGAAGCCTAAACCAAAATGTAATTTGCTATGAAAGATCACCCTTATTCCAATGACAGTTAAACAGTTATAAAAAGTATTTTACAAAGATATTAAAATAAAATTATGAATTGTTTACAAATTCGCAAATTTATAGTATTGTACCGTAGTTGCCTAAACTCTAAAGCAATAAAACACATTCATATTGTACCTGGTAGCTTAGCAATCTAGCTAAATAGCTTATTTACCACTTTGCTATTGCAAATGCCATTTCGTGTTAATGTGAGAGTAAATTATAAGTTGTTTTGATCATAATCATAAGCGCACAATAAATTATTTATCGCTAGAACTGTTGTTTTATTGCCAACACAAAAACCTTTTATTGGACTTCGTATGAAATAGTGTCAGTTTTTTTTGTATAATCCTATTTTTTCCTAAAAGGAGGAGGATGTTTATTACTCTTTCGTCAAAAATTGACCGACTAGATATGTATGAAATTTTGTATCTAAGACTTACATTAGTTTGGTTATATACCTAGAATCTTTCATCCGGGTAACACGAATAAAATAGATTTTCCTGTCATCATTCCGATACATATTATATACATATTATGAAATGTTTTATTATAACTTTTAAATAGTCCTTGAACACCATAGATCAGTTCACAGTTTTTATTTGGCTCGTCTGTCTACGCACGCGATCGGCTTGCATTCTTCGGTGAAGCATTAGCATAACAATACTGAATGTAGTCGAATTAACATAACAGATTACTTTTATAGGTCATAGCATAAATGGTGGCATGCTAAAGTATGGATTTTAATATAATTTATTTTTAAACGTTCATAGATCGACTATTAGACTTTATTTATCCACTTAATTAGATTGGAGTGACATTCAGAATTCAGATAATTTGTCATGATTTTACGAGTGTTTGGAATTATACCTACCTATAACTAGTTACATGCATTACTATAGTTTTCTGTCAACTTAATGGGCTAAAATATGCAGCTTATTCTCGTACGTACTAACTACGTAGTTCCGAAAGGTCCTGCCTGAAAATCCCATCAATCCTGAAATCCTCTACCATAAGCTAACTTAGAGCCAAGGGTGGCAGTCCAAAGTTTAAACATGAAGTGATTGACATTATACAGGCACAAATTTACACAATATTGTCTAGCCGTAAACCCTTCATTATATTCTATCAATAGGAGACGGATATCAAGATCCTCACCAATTATGCAAATTACCAGCATGATGAAATTGACAAACGAGGATAATATTATGACGGATGGTTTCGTAATGATGCGAAATAAAATGCTGGTTATCGGTAAAACAGTGGCTCTGTTATTACTGGAAGCACTTCGCCCGTATGCCGTGGCCGTTACAAAATACGTAGTTTGTCGTCAAACGAGCGTATTATCATTCGTTTTCACTATCGTTGACTCGTCATTCTATTGTAAATTGTCTGTAAAACCATAATAACTGCAAGGTCGTGCTGAGGAGTGGGGACCGGCACATGACGGCTGCACTTTGATTTCAGTAAACAGTGGTTTAAACGCGTTACGTGCATTGGGAAAATTGTTTTCCTCGACGAATTTACTACCGCAACAGTTCGACGTATATCTCGGTGCATTTTTTTTAAATCTAGTCTCATTGTACTTTTGAAAGAATACATAAGTAAATAGAAGACGTCAGTATGTTTATTCAGCTGTATCTGCGTTATTCATAGAAAATTATACGAGAATAGAGTGACAATTTTTAAACCTCGTTTGAAATTATCATTTTAAATTAAATTACTTGATGATGAACATTACGGAAGGACAAATAGTGCGTCCGCGAGTTGTAAATTAGTTAAGTTACCGAGCGCATGTGAATAGTGTAAACAATGTATTATATAATAAATAATAATATAGTTTTAAGAGTCTTGGCTCTATGTGTAATTGTGAACAGTGCAAGTAAGTATATCCTGATATTTTTTACCTATGATGCAGAATTATTATCTATTTAATGACTTTTAAACCTCTACTATGTACTTTATTTAAAACCCTATATGCAAAGAATAACTAGGTACATAATATAAAAAAATTAATTTCGAGATTGCTCTATCTAAAGCTATCGCTGTCACGTCGACTATTGTTATTAAGTTGTAATTTTAAAGTTATAAGTTTATTTTATTTATGTAGGTACCTATAGTAATTAAAATATAACATTTTAGAAAAAGTTTGGAAAATCCAAAAGTGCACGACTCATAATGCTTATTTAATTATGAAATATAAAAAAAAAAAATATATATATATATATATAGATATACAGTCTTGTAGTTTTCGTTTTTTATTAATTGCAATTAAACGACACTGAATTAATTAATCATTCGCATTCAGTGACCTACAATCGTCGATTAGAATATTTAAAAAAAAAAATTAACTCAAATGATGGATTTTTTCACAAGTTATAGTGTTTTCAGGTTTCACACATGACGGACAGGAAAATTTTTTGACCTATTTCGGTGTTTTTTTCCAATTCTATTGAAGTAAATCAATTTTTAAAAAGTATGGGATTAATCTCCATTAAATTATCTCGACAATAGTATGCAAAATATCTTGATTCCGTGAACTAACAAGGCTATAATAATAAGAATAGCTGCAAAAATGAGGCGAAAAAAATTTTTCGATCGTAAAGCACTCTCTGATGCTTCGCATCGTCGTGCAATACATGTTACGTTGTCTCATGTCTGTCCAACAATTAGGTGCTAAGTTCGTAAAACTTCCTGCTCTTAGGTTCTTAAAAAATAAAGACATATTCGAATAGAATGTACTGGTTTCTTATTTTATGTATTTAATAAATATCAATTTTAATGCCAATGACGGAGAATAGCACTGTCAATATATAAAGTGAAAGCCTCGTATTACAAATTTAATTATTTAGGTCCCACCATTTAAATTTAAAAAAAGCGGTGCAATGAGGAAGACATACCAACCTATCCAATTGCAGTAGCTTTGCTTATTTGTGGCGTATTCACTGTTATCAAGTAGATATAGGTACCATACACAGATAATATAATATACTATACTAGTACCTACTCAATAATAAAATAAAATTTCAATAAGATAACGCTCTATCATTAGTTTTAATTCCATATTTGTATCAAGAGAGCTTAGCTTATTATCAATTGCGTCATATATCTCATGACCATTACCTACTTACGTTTTAGTGATACAGTTTGTTTTACATTTACACTTCACCGTGATTTAGCCTGCAGCATACTGCTGAAGATTTATTGAATCAACACCGTAGTCCGAAACCTTAAAGGGCAAACCTTAAAGGCACATCACTTTGCTGACAGCTCTAGTTTCTCAAAGACGATTTTATAAAGGATATACAGTGAAACATTAATATTAAATATAGATAGAATTTGTACGTTGTCTCAAAAAGAAACCACGAATAATAAGACGCCCGTGCTAAAATTGGGTATGGCGCGGGCGTAGGCTTTGCAAAACCGCCGCTTAAACTATATGTGTTTTTTTTAGATAAGGAGATTTTATTGAATGTTAAAGCTTTTCCTCATTCCACTTGTGAGCATATAATACCTACCTACATATAGGTTGGATAGGAAATCTAATTGGATTGGCTATTATGTTTTGGTATTATTTAGAGTGACCTAGAAAAAACGTAATAAAATTAAATTGATAACATCATTTCAACGTCTTATCGGAAGAATTCGTGAATATAATAATTATTACTTTAATAGCATGATCGATTTAAAATTAACATATTCATTGACAAGACGACTTTATTAAATTGTAGCAGATATTTTGATTTTTAGGTTTTACATTATCAATTTTTTATACACAAGACTAATTTACAAATTAAAAATGAATATTAGATGTTAACGCAGATGCCGTTTCGGGAAAAAACATAAAAAGAATATTAGACAACGTTGTACATAAAGTATTTTATTTCCAATAAAAATAATTCACATGTCGGAATACATAGCACATATTATACAAGTAGGTATAATTAGTCGCATTTAGATACAACAATAAACTCTTCTTGCGAAGATAAAGATTTATTTAAAGGAATATATATGCTTATTCCTTATCATTTCAATTTCAAAGGTTGACAGTCTTTTTTAATTTTCTATAAATAAATTTCGAGATTAATCATACAGGTTAAGTATACTGGGTCTTTGCTGCTTTTAATCCACATAGGTATTAACAGATCAGAGTAGGTCCTGAGATAGCTAGAAATATTCTTAAATTAATTTTTTGGTATACATCGCACGGTACCTCCTGCACCTTTAATAGCAATGGAATTAATGGGACACATTTTTGTTTCCAATACAGCAGCTGCTAATACCATTATCATCATAATGATAAATATGTTCAAAACACGTCGATGTATCATCTGAAAAAAATATTATAGAATCTTTTTAAGTGTTCAATAATCACAAAAATGTACTGGATTGTACTCGTTTTATGAGAGGTGCTTGGCCAAACAGCATCCCATGTTACTTTTTAACACTAATAATATTTTATGTCTCTGCAAAAAAAATATTAGCTAGTCCACCTAATAAATCATAATTATACATAGGTATGATGACTAGATGAATGTAAACTGGTTTATTTAATAAAGTTTTATTGAACAGTTTTAGTTTTGTTTACTTTTAAAGACATAGACCTACCATATTTACCTAGTATATAACTAATTAGGCACGTTATCTGACATCCGTTTATTATACAATATATAGTCTTCAATTATTTTCTTGATACATGATATAGAATATTTAATGTTTACATCTAAATATGTAATTCTTAAAACATTTTTAAACATTACATTAAAACACTCTTCGAACAAGCGAACAAGTCTTCCCGAGACCCTCGGATAAAAAACAATAAATAACAAACAATTTAAGTATTTCAGAAGACAGAAATATTTTGTATTTTTTTTAAATAATTATACGCATTATAACTATTATATTGAATAAAATTGCTTACCTTGTGCTTACGTGATATCTTCAGAAGAGTTACTAGTGTACTGTGCTAACAGGTTTCCTTTTGCTAAATTTTTGCATCCTAATGTACATTATTTATGTATATGACACGAGCTTTCAACCGCAAATATAAGTATCGCAATGAATGTATTGATTAATATTTATTGATTCGATATAATTAAGCCTGATATTATATTATAAAAATATCTGGCTTAAAATCAGTAACAAAAAATCCGAGCCGCACTCCCGTTAAACTCTCTTGCTTTGTGTTGTAGGGATTTCATTTTTTGAGACATAACTTATAGACTACAGGCCCATGTTGAAAAAATTATGGGTCATTTG
>CAJQZM010031331.1:11541-23583 GCA_907164665.1 Colias nastes | reverse complement strand
TTTTCGACCCAAAATTCCATTGATGGGGTGCTAAGTTTGCACTGGTGGCGGACCGCTAGTATTTAATAAAAATACAGACTCGATTGTTAAACGAATAATAGAATGTCAATGTGCTGTCAATTGGCTTCAATAGTCAATACCTACATAATGGAAGCTGCTCTTGTAACATCTGTATTTAGCTCATGAAAATAAAAAAGCACTTTACTTGAATATAATAATAAATGAACTCAATCTAATTTGATGTAGGAAGTTATTTTTACTTTAAAATACACAATATATGAAGTGTGATGGCCACAACAAGTTATCAACATGACGCAGATGGTACGCGATTGTTTGTATATTTAAAACAATTGATAATCTTTAGCAAATAGATTAAGCATAACTTAACTTAATATTGTTTTTGTTAGTTCAAATGTATAATTATGTTTTTCTAATAAAGCTTGTACAATTCAGCTCAGATCAGGGTAAGCGCGAAAAAATGTGACGTTTCGGTTCTCCTTTGATTTATATCAAAACTATTTTCAGGAAGCAAGTTTATACCAGCTACTCAACGTCCCGATGGTACATGGAGGAAACCGCGGCGGGTTAGAGACGGCTATGTGCCTCAAGAGGAAGTTCCATTGTATGAAAGTAAAGGAAAGCAGTTTAAAGCTAGACAGACCACTGGCTTGCCAGTTGGTTTGACTCCAGAAATCGTGGCTGAAGCGAGAAAACCTAAGAAGGCTGGTGGAACTATTCAACCGATACCAGGAATGATTATCAATGTGGAAAAGAAGAAAAAGAAAAAGAAGACAGGTTAGTTTTATTATTTACTAGCTGCGCTCCGCGGTTTCACCCGCGTGGCTCCGCTTCTGTTGGTCTTAGCGTGATGATACATAGCCTATAGCCTTCCTCGATAAATGGGCTATCCAACACCAAAAGAATTTTTCAAATCGGACCAGTAGTTCTTGAGATTAGCGCGTTCAAACAAACTCTTCAGCTTTATAATATTAGTATAGATTAAGGTGTTAATGTTTTTTGTGATATACAGATTGGTTATATGTATTGTCTGCTCACAATGTTCTACAATGAAAATGTAAACATGCTTTCCTAACTTAATTATGTCTGAAAAGGCTGAATTGTCATTGAAAATATATTGTAATACAATTATACTATGAAAATGGTAATCATAATAAGCACACACCTGCACATTAATTTAAAAAAATCTTATTAGATTTTATTGTGCTTATTTACAAAAATAGGATCCATACCCATTTTTTCATGGAGCTGCATGGTATGATAGGTATAATTTATTATTAAAACCTCACTTTGTTATAAGATTAAATGAAGGTAGTTATAAAAAGAAACTTAATTATTTTTGAAATTGAATCAATCGATGAAAAATTAGATGTATTCTTCCATTTCCCTATTATTATTTCTCTTTTGGTTGTGCATACTTATACAATGTTCTTATTTACAGGAGCAGAGGAAGTTGCGGATAAACTGTCAAAATGTGGCATAACAGAACCAACATTTAACGGCCAATCGTCACAGCCCTCTTCAGACCCCAATAAAAAAATAAAAAATCTTAGAAAAAAGCTCCGAGACATTGAAACTCTGGAGGAAAAGATAAAATTAGGCACCCTTACCCTCGACAAAGATCAAAAGGAGAAATTATCAAAGAAAAATGAAATCATTCAAGCAATACAAGAATTAGAAAAAGCTAGCGTTTAAGAAAAGAGTCATAATATTACATTTTAAATTACTCAATTTTAATTAATTTTCTAAATAAAATATGTGCATGAAATTTATTTGCACTTGTAAAATATATTATTTACAATCTTGGATGTGTTTTACTGTTTTGTAAGTGCTAGATGTGCTTTTCATTATTTATTTAGGTGACATTTTTAGGTTTGCAGGTTACATTTAAAAGTTATTGAGGCAAAAAAAATAGTTTACTAATAATTTTGATCGAAAATCATCAAAAGTTATTCGTAGGATTTATCTGGAATGATAAAAAGTTATTACTATCTAGGTTTTCGCCCGCGCAGTCAAAGAAAAACCCGCGTAGTTCCCGTGGGATTTCCGGGATTCCGTCATTTTCCCGGGATAAAAAGTAGCCTATGTCCTTTCTCGGGTATCAAAATATCTCCATACCAAAATTCATGAAAATTGGTTCAGTAGTTTAGGTGTGATTGAGTAACAGACAGACAGACAGAGTTACTTTTGCATTTATAATATTATATATAATAAGTATATAAGTATGGATGACACTCAGGAATAATGTAGTTTTATACCAGTAGTGAATTTTCCGCAATTAACAATTTTTTTATATCAAATATTTAGTTCATTTTGTGAAAATTTCCATAGGCAAGCCAGTTTATTATCATTTTCACTTATCTTATAGAGACATAGTAATGTTACTGAATATATTACAAACATTATTATTTCAAATTCTGTATTTAAATTCTTAATGCTATAGAAATGGGAATAATGAAACAGCTGGTACAATAGATAACAATATAATCACTGATTAAGTTACAAATACATGATGTTAATGTTTTCTGCAAAAACAATCTATCACTTCAACTTGCAAATAATCATCTCCTTTGGTGCTATGGTATATTCATTATAAATAAGTTATCATCTTCAATTCCTTGCGGTTACAACTTAGAAGAAACTCTGCAAAGAACAATGTAATTATTTGAAACAGAAATGAAGTTTAGGAAGTAGTTAATATTTATTTCTACTTTGAATGTTTTCGTCAGTCGTGTTAATCTCTTGTTCTAACGGAAAATGTATAGAAGTATACTTACATAATTAAACACTTATATAAATTCGTTCCTTGCCTTTTGCCTAGCGTAATTTCCTAAGCATGCTAGAATACCAGTCACTGCGATACCAATTCCTAGCACAGTTGCTAGAAAATCGCCAAAATCGTACCCTTGTGATGCTTCCACCTTCGTGATGGCAATCAAACAAAATACCAAAAGTAATAGTTGAACATACATTTTTTCTTATATGTTTAGTTTCTGAGGTCTCAAATCTTTGTTCTTATTGTAAAACAACTGCGAAATATCAAAATGAGTTTCAATTCGTTCACTTACGTTGACTTACGTGTTGCCAAACTTGTTTGACAACTTGACTGTTGACAAGTTTTTTTTTATTAATTTATTTACTCCATGACTGATGACAAGACAACCTATCAGTCAAAATACAATTTAAATTATTTTGATGTTGTTCTGCTGTGTTGCATTCTTTTATTATATTTTATCTACTAGATTATTTGATGTTTTGTAAGAATATCAGTTCATATTTTAAAACAGGAATTGGTTATTTTGTAATAATCATCAAACGCTGAACGCATCAATGTTGGGTATCACTTATCAAAATTCAAATGTCAAGATCAATTCGATAAATGTCAACTGTCAAATTATGGTCAAGTGCTTGTGCTTGGATGTAGTGAAATTTGCTATTTTTGTTAATAATAAAATCTGTGAATAAAATGGTTATCGTGAAATAAATCAGTTAATTCGTTTATTTTTATAGAGTAATGTAATGTGCATATAATAAGTTATAAGGAAAATCGATTTATTAGCAAAAATGAGTGGGAATGGTGGTAAAGGTTTCGGTTTCGCTGGGTTCTCGATGCCCAAGCGGAATCCCTCGAATGTGTCGTTACACGCAGTGCCTCCTCCCACGGCCATGAACAGCGTTCCTCCACCGGCGGGGCTGTCGAAGCAGGGCTATTCAACTATGAATGCTATCACGCAAAATGCTATGACCGGCAATTGGGGGACCTTGGGAAAGAAACGCTCAAAGACAGAAGACGAGTAAGTAGATTAAAAATTAAAAAGTAATCTTTTTTTTATTTTTATTAAGTATTTAAACTTCAAAAATTTATAGATAGACATGGGCGGATACTGCTGATAAGGTTCTGCATAATAAGTTTTCTCAAAGTGATGTTCATTGATTTTTTGGGTGTAGGATAGATTAATTTCATATATGTTATTGAGATGAAAAACACCAGCAAATCTAAAAGTAACTTCAAGTTTATATTATAAACAAGTTAATTTGAATTGCAGATATTTTGACGATGATGACGAGCCTCCAACACCAGCTCTAGCGTACATCCCGGCACCAGGCAGCCCCAGCTATGACATGGCTAAGTCTCATGTAATGCAGTTTTTAATGATTATATAAATTGTAGTGTAAACTAGCAAGTCGATAGATTTTTGTTATTGTACTGATTGTCCTTATCATAATATTTTTCATCAAAAGAATATTATTTGTCCTTAAATATAATCTTAGAGATATTTGACCTTGGAGAAGGGCATAAGCTTATTTAAAATAATAATTAATTGCTAATTGTAAAAAGTAAAAGCTAATAAATAATATTAGGAATGACTGTCACAAAGAATGTCAGGGATAAACAGTAAATTTCAGGGCAAGCCTCATATCAATTTCATGAAGGAACTACACAATATCTAATAAAGATAAAACAATAAAAATCAATACTTATATGATAACAGTAAAAAGTAACAACCAAATAAGTAAAATAATCTTTCATTTTCTAGGACAATGAAGAAGAAGATCCCCTAGATGCATACATGGCTGGTTTAGAGCAGCAAGCGGCAAAAGACATGAAGACAAGCAAAGAGAATGAAGCAACAGGCAAGGGTGAAACAGCCAGAGGCACCAGGGGAGATATCGATGAAATGGACGATGAAGAAAGCTATTATAAGTAAGGTTTTCTAGATTTTGATAGTGGTAAGATGGTGTAAACAAATACAGTAGACTCACAGTATTTCAAAAATCGGTTTAAGGGCTGTGTTGGAGTATTGAATTTGTCGGATAATAGACTGCTATACTCTGGATTTTACGAAACAGTACCTTGTAATTTGACAATCTAATGGATAATATACAAAAATACAAATCATGCTTCATTTTGTTTGTTGAATTTAGTAAATAAATAACACTGTAGAAAGCTGATAAGAAAGTTAGAAAGCATTTAGTATTTTGATGTTAGATTTTTCCTCTTTTAGATGTTCCTTTTCTAAATTTTTAATTGTTTATGAAGAAATTTATGATAAAATTATTTGTTTACCACATGCATGTCATTGTCCAATAGTTGATGGAATTCTAATATAACTTATTGTATGAAACTCATTTACAGATACATGGAAGAAAATCCACTCAGTGCTGCAGATGACACTTCAGATGTTGAAATTGAGTATGACGAGGATGGCAACCCCCTTGCTCCTCCCAAAAAGAAGTTCATAGATCCCCTACCACCCATAGATCATTCGGAAATTGTATATGAACCATTTGAAAAGAACTTCTACACCCCACATGAAGATATAGAGAAACTAACACATGAACAAGTTGAAGAATTGAAAAATAATTTAGGTGTACAGGTAAGGGGTTGAAATCATCATTGATTAGAACTAATATTTTTATGATGTACTCCATCTAACTTAGACTAAATGAAGCATAGTTCAATATTTTAGTGTTATATTCTGATTATCTCCATCTGATTCTGATCGCAATGTTCTTAAATGATGAATTTAATTAGCTCCAGTCCCATTATATAATTACAATTTGTATTGTTAATCAAATTTATATTTAATATTTTTAACAATATTTGGTGTGTAAATATCTCTAATATCTTTAATGATTCTTGGTGTAACCTAGATATCAGGACCTGAACCACCACGACCAGTCAGCAGTTTCGCCCATCTCGGCTTTGACGAACAGCTCATGAAAGCTATCCGTCGCTCAGAGTACACACAACCCACACCTGTACAAGCGGCCGGTGTACCCGCCGCTTTATCTGGAAGAGATCTTATTGGTAAAATAACCTTTAAAAAAAATGTGATTTCGTTAAGGCCTTTGATTTACTGCCTATACGTATTTTGGTAAATTTTCTGTGATATTGAAATAATGTATGAAACAAAATAGATAAGTCAGTAATTTGAAATGTACTAAATTAATAATTGACTTGATAAAGATGTTTTTTTGTAGGAAAATTACAATATAAATATAGGGGTGTCTCAAGGGTCTATTGTTGGTCCATCAATGTTCCTTTTTTATACATAATTGAGTAGTGAATTTTCAAAATTTCTAGATTTAAATTAAATTTAGGTTAGATATTTGAGATCATATAAACACAATGTTAATAGGTATTGCTAGAACGGGATCGGGTAAGACGGCGGCGTTCTTATGGCCTTTGCTGGTACATATCATGGATCAAAAGGAATTAGCGCCCGGCGATGGACCTATTGGATTAATTCTGGCACCGACAAGAGAATTGGCACAACAGGTCAGTTAGAATTTAATTTCTATTGAGTATACTATGTAGATACATTTGTTTTCAATGAAAAAAAGATGTAATGGCCCTGTTTTTTTTTCTAGATTTACATGGAGGCGAAGAAATTCGGCAAAGTGTATAATATTCGATGCGTATGTTGCTATGGTGGTGGATCGAAGTGGGAGCAGACAAAGGCGTTAGAAGGTAATAATAATAAAAAAAATATTTCAGATTTAAAAAGAGGAATTCATAAGATGTAAAATAATGTATTTTATAAAATTTTAAATTTTTACGCTTAAATATTTTATAATTTTTTGACTTCTATTAGCTTAGCATAATTTCTATTAGCCTTCGACTTTATTCAGGATCGAACTTTTGAAGTGAAACTTCTTTATCGGGGTTGGAAAAAAAATTAGTGTAACATTTTTTCGTTACGCGTGACATTTTTCCGTTACGCGCCATCTTGTTCTTATCCCTACCACGCGTGATTCGACGTATTTCTGTCAAGTTGCATATAGTAAATTATTTTTTGAAAAATAAGGTTATAAAGAAGTTTCACTTCTTACGTGTGTACACTAGTACACGCACACATTTTTGTGCTATTTGTAATTTTTCAAATATTTTTTTTAGTTTTAATGCGTTATAAACGGTTGTTTTGTATAAAGGTGGTGCTGAAATCGTCGTGGGCACCCCAGGTCGTGTTATAGACATGATAAAGTGTAAAGCGACCAACTTGCAGAGGGTCACGTACTTGGTGCTAGATGAAGCGGATAGAATGTTCGATATGGGTTTTGGTAAGTGCTTTTTTTATAGCCGGGTTATATAGGTTTGGATGATTGGGTACTTTTTGTGGGTATTTTGATAGACATTGGATAATTTTTAGATTTTTGAACTATTTTTTCAAGATTTTTTAACTCAACCCTGTTTAAAATTTATAGATAATTAAAAGAAAACGTTGTCTTGCTTTTTTATTTGTTGGATATTTTTGCTTGAAGTATATACAGGGTGTCCCACTATTGGTATACTAAGCGCGAAAGGACTTGTAGTTTTGCATACACTGATCACGTAAAAAATACTTAAACAACAAAATTACATCATAAAAATTTTTGCTAAATTTTTCCTGAAAATCCATGTTTTCTTCTCTAGCTTCGCGTAGCCGGCATATACCGCTTTGCTAATGTGAGCAATTTGTCTATGAAAACATAATCTTAAACGATAGCTCACGTGCTGGTGGCAAAGTTGGGCGGGTTGCTTGTTATGGGTGTACGCATAGAGTTTTAAGAATTCATCTATTTAAAAAAAATACTGCTCCTGGAATTTTATAAATATTTTTTACGTACTCAGCGTATGCAAAACTATAACCTCCTTTGAGCTTAGTATACCAACAGTGGGACACCCTGTATAATTATATTTCATAAAAATCGGTAAAACCGTTTCCGAGGTGTATGGTAACTATGATTATGTCATGTTATAATGTGGTGTAATATGATTAATGGAACGTACAGTTTATCAGACATTGAGTACGTAAACAAATCGTATAACATCCCCAACGCTCCCGCAAGAACGCGCGTTGGTGCGTTGATACGCAACATGCAGAGTGATATATGACAGTGTGATAATCGTTTAAGGGCTTGGTCTAGTAGTGCAAACAAATGCATCCTGTCATCCTATATGTAAAGTACCAAAAATGACAATTTGAAACAATTTCCGTGAAAATTACACTGGGTGATTTTTTTTATCAGTACACAAAATTTGTGAATACGTTCTATTGATATCTTCAACTTCATGTTTATATAACTGATCAACTTTTACAAAGAAATTTGGACGAAATATAAAAAAAAATAAGCTTTCCATACAAAATGCATAACTCTATACATTTTTTTCGACCTAAGTTTCTTAGTGAAAGTTGTTCAGTTTCACTAATAAAACGGATAAACAAATTTTGTATATAATAAAAAAAATGTAATGTTTGTGTAAAAAATTATAAAATAGAAAAATACGCAAATGAAAACAAAAGATATTTATTTCTGACTAGCTTCCGCCCGCGACTCCGTCCGCGCGGATGTCGGTCTTCGCGTGGATGGTTTATTTCTCCATTTTGAACTGGGAAGACGTTTCTCACTAAATTAATATTAGACGATCACTCAGAACAACGTCTATGGATAAAACTGAAAAATTAAGATTTATTTTTTTTCTTCGTATTTTTCCAGGATAAAAAGTATTCCATTTTATGCCAGGATAATAAGGTATAATTATACCAAGTTTCATCGAAATCGAACCATTAGTTTTCACGTGATGCCTTCACATACAGACAGACAGACAGACAAAATTTTTTTTTATCACATATTTGTGTTTGGTATCGATCCAGCTATTTATTTTTATGCTATTTATTTTTTAAATATTTTCAAAGTACAGAATTGACCCTCCTACAGATTTATTATGTTATGTATAATATATAGATTTATATTGATAAACCTAATAAATCTTTTGCTAGCATTCTGATGCTTTATCGGTTGCACTGGATTTTTCTCTTTTTTTTTTCAATCGCTTGAATGATATAGGATGGATCCTTGATGGGCATCGAATGCTGAAGTCTCGAATCAATCAATTCTGACAGTAGGCAATTTATTTTGCCTAAACGTTACATACTTTTTTATATATTCTATTTTTAACGAATGATTCACTCCAATCCAAACAGCAAATAAGCAGACTTCTGCTTCTGCAACGTTTAGTTGTCCCTGAATTTGGAAAAAATAGTCATGATTCTTATCTATGACAAAAGTGTTATTTTTTTGCATTGTATTTCAAATATTAAATTTTTTATTTTTAACCGCATCTTCCGCATTCATGTCTTTTGCCGGAATTAAACATTTAACTTCTACTAGTCCCATTTTCCCTTCTTGATATGGGAGTGTATAAAGTAAATTTTTTTGATATTTCTCGTTATACTTTTAAAAAGTTATTATTGTCATTTTGCTCATTAGGTAAAGTAATTTCGATATCAGTTTTAAGTTTTTTGATACCTGCAATAATAACGTCATAATCGCCTGCACATACTTATCGATTACACCCTGTATATAATCCACCATCCACATTCATAATGTTTTCCTGTCCTCCTCTCCTTTACGCTGTTCACCGATACATTTTAAATGAGTAACTGCTACCACTGAAGGATGTTTCATTGTGATCAGCAAATTTTCACCACTGTTGTCGATTATTTGTTTTTCATTTTTAATTCAGATGCAGATTGGTGATGTACCCTAACAATACGTCGAAAAGGGAAAGCATCAACGAATTATCGTTTTCGTCCTCTTTTTTTAGGGTTCCGTAGCCAAAATGGCAAAAACGGAACCCTTATAGTTTCGTCATGTCCGTCTGTCCGTCTGTCCGTCTGTCCGTCTGTCACAGCCGATTTACTCGGAAACTATAAGTACTACAGTGATGAAATTTGATGGGAATATGTGTTGTATGAACCGCTACAAAAATATGACACTAAATAGTAAAAAAAAGAATTGGGGGTGGGGCCCCCCATACATGTAACTGAGGGATGAAATTTTTTTTTTCGATGTACATACCCGTGTGGGGTATCAATGGAAAGGTCTTTTAAAATGATATAAAGTTTTCTAAAAAACATTTTTCTTAAAGTGAACGGTTTTTGAGATATCAGCTCTCAAAGTCGTAAAAAGTATGTCCCCCCCCCTCTATTTTTATAACTACGGGGTATAAAATTCTAAAAAAAATAGAGGTGATGCATGCTAATTAACTCTTTCAACGATTTTTGGTTTGATCAAAGTATCTCTTATAGTTTTTGAGATAGGTTGATTTAACTGTAATTTATTATATTTGCTGCTACGGAACCCTTTGTGCGCGAGCCCGACTCGCACTTGGCCGGTTTTTTTTTATTCTGTGCGTCTCTGTTACTTGTGTTTGTTTAGTTCTCAACACCCATTGACTTTTCTATGTTATTGTGATCTTCCATTACATCTGAGTTTTGATGATGTGATGATAATCCATTCGTTTTAATATTGGTACTTAGAGTTTGTGGAAATGGAAACTAAAAATGGAAACTAGAAATGGTGGACTAAATTTGTCAGCGCGTCTGTAAGATCAGAATATAAAACCAACATCCTGTATTTAAGTTACAAAATTAATAATCAAACAACATGCCGCTACGTTCAAAATGACTAGAAGAAAAAATTAAAACACCTCGACATATTTGGAATTTTGGAGTAAACAAATCATTTTCCCCGTATGTCCCAAGTTCAAGTTCTCAATACAAGTTTATATTATATTTCGTATTTCTCAAACGAAAAATAAACATTTTTGGAACTTCAAAAAAAAATTATATTATAAGAAAATTTATGAGCTTACTTTAGTTTTAAAGAAATATACATCCCTTTACTGACACCCCGTAAAATAACGAAATTGTTGCCAATCACCTTTGTAATCTATGTATTTGGTTTCATTAACTTTATGTTCGAAGATAATTTTTTTTTCTAGTAGTTACACGCATATTTTTTTCGTTTATTTTCCATATCGAAATCAAATGTTTAAAAATACGAATATTTGCACAAAACTAAGATAAAAATAATCAGTTAACAAAAATATTAAATTTAATGAAGTAGAGCAACTTTCACTTCGGTATGAAGGAAAATCGAGCGTAGAGCACACGTCAGAACGCTCCGGCCCAAGGAGCGCGACTAAAGAAATTCGCTAGGATTTTTCCTAATTATTTAAAATATTTTTTTAATATTTAAAGAATTATCAAAATTCAAAAAAAATTTTTTTAAAGGATTAATACTCATTGGTCTTCAACCAACTCGAATAAATTAATGGAAAAAATAACTTTTAGCAGTATTTATCAATAGTTTTTTGTAAGGCAAAAAATGGGAAATTTAATGAATTTATAACGTTCTAATTAGGAAAATCATAAGTTTTTCGGCAATTGTATTCAGCAGATTTGAATTACGACTATATAAGGATAATAATGCGCTGATCAAATTGTATAAATTGTAATCGGTTGCAACGTAGTGAGTGCACAAACTTAGCTTGAAATGTCTTTGGGGGAAAGAGACTTATCTTGAAGGCCTGATTAAGGTAACATAAAGTAACTTTATAAATGTGAAAAAATTCACGCGCATTGCGTATATAACACTAATTGATAAACAAGAAAAAAAAATTCAGTTTATCATTTCAATAGCCGGGAAAAAATTGTCAAATAACTTGTTGAAAACGCAATTTTGCTAGACTGCAGCCTTAAAGATTAATATTTTTTCGTAGACAAAATCTTTCTAGAGTGGCGCGTTTAGAACCGGCCGCGTGAAGGTAGGGATGTAAAAAGACAGGAGAAAAAATTAAACCATTTTTTTTCGTGGAATGTGGTGTTCAACTGTTTTTTGTTGAACACCTGAAAATTTATCATTATTAAGTGTAATAATATAAGCCGTCGATTCTTTTGGACGATTTCGTTGCTCGGCTAGGGATATTTTTTTATATGACGATGCAGTTTTAATTTTAATCAAAATCGACCTTTCAGCTATCCGATCAAAACTATGTGTTAAATTTAGAATACGACGTTAAGTTGAAAAATTCACCCCGCATAATCGAATGTGTCTATAGTCTATGGTCTACCGTATATACACGTGCGTTCCTCGTTCGCCCGCAGAGCCGCAGGTGCGCTCGATCTGCGCGCACGTGCGGCCCGAACGGCAGGCGCTGCTGTTCTCCGCGACGTTCCCGCGCCGCGTGGAGCG
>CAJQZM010031330.1:0-17225 GCA_907164665.1 Colias nastes | reverse complement strand
AATTTTAATATTCCTACTGATTTTATCAATTAATTAAAGTCAACTAAGTTGAGTTTCTTCATTTTAATGTGTTTTTTTCTCAAATGCTGAACAACTGAATCGATTAAACTAAGACTGTAATTAAAATACGACGAAAGTGAACTTTTATCTTAGAATTTTCACGAAATTCACAATTTTATATCACCATATACAATATCACTGTATAAAAAAAGACGTGTGGCACTCGGGGACTGCCGCGGTAAAGCTACTGCATAGCATGCCTTCAAGCCACACCTCCGAGCCCGTCGGAGTGGGGAGCGTGAGGTTTTTTCGTTACGGAATTTCTCGATTCGGTCCCCGCGCTCAAGGCCCGCGATAGAAGCTATGCAATAGCTTAAAAAATAAAATAATAAACACTTTATTGTACAATGCACAGATATAAAATACAGTATCTTACAAAAGGAATGTACTTATACTATTTCTGTAAAAATAAAGTGGTTTTGAAACAGTAAACAACAACTTGCTCGCTTATAAAATCACTTGTTTTTAAAGTTTCAGATTAGATCAAGCGCTCTACATAAAAATATATTACCAAAGAAGCAGTTTTACATCAAAATTATTAACATATTATCGAACATATTAATAAGAAGCTTACTAATTAAACAAATAAGACCCTGTTATAACGTAATCGCTTCGTTCGCGTTATTAGTAGAGCAAATATATTAGGCATGGGAACATTGTAACATAAATATTGTCAAAGGGTAGATAAACGTCTCCTTTCAGGGTTATAAATTAAGGCTTTTGATTCTGTTTAAATGTGTTAGTCTGTGGTCATACTTGCTAATGGATCTCAATATGTATATCTGATGACATATTTTGTATAAGTAGATTTTTTTATTGCAACCCCGACAATGGAGCAGGCGACCCACTTGATGGTAGGTGATGGTCGCCGTGACAATGACAATTCACAGCATTGAATTTATATTTTTATAGAACCAAACTAATAACCAGGTTTTACATAAGTTTTCTTAATGACCCCGAAAATCATAAATCAACGAAGGCATACACTACACCAAATAAATTTACAAAGCATAATACATAATTATATAGTTCGAAGTAATATCGTTTATTTCTATACATATGTATATTGTATATTATATGAACGTAGCCTAGCCTAACAAATGATTTACTCTTTTCTAGCACGCAGATATATATCACTAGTTAAAAATACGCTGCACTTATTTAGGAGTGATTTAGGAGAACCATTAGCCACCCGAATAGTGGAGTGAATTTAGTTTTATTTTACATTGAGATACTGTTTCTATGAATGCAGCAATAAATGCTTATCATGCCTACGTTTCTTCTGTACTTTCGTATGGAATCATTCTTTGGGGACAATCTTGTGATGTGCGGAAGGTATTTGTCTCACAAAAAAAATGTATCAGAGCTCTGTGCGGTTTGAACCAAAGAGACAGTTGTTGACCTTTGTTTAGTAAATTACGGATCCTTACTTTAACTTGCATGTACATAAGAGAAGTATGTTTATTTGTAAAATATCACCCGGAATACTTTAAGAAGAAAGGAGAAGTAAATTCGCATATGTTGACAAGATACCAAAACAAATTACATTTCCCAACGTGTAGAATCAACAAAGCTAAAAACAGTGTAATATTTGTGGCTATTAAAATATATAATAAAATACCGGATAATTTCAAGGAACTACCAGTAAATCTTTTCAAAAATAAACTGACGAACTGGTTAATGGTAAAACAATTTTATGACATTGAAGAATTTATGACTTTGAAGTAGTGTAAACTGAATTGTGTGTGATAAGTGTGTGATATAATCGTGTAAATCGTAGTGCGTTCGCGTAATTGTGAAAATTGAATTGTGTGTACATTTAAATAATTAAACTAATCAACTTTCTTTTTTAATATTTGCACACCCAATCAATGGGTAGAATGTATTAGCCACATAATATTGTAATCAAAACATCTAAAATTTGTAACTACATTCTTGCAAATAAATATAATTTGAATTTGAATTTGAATTTGAATTTTGAAAAATTGTAAATGTACAACGCCTCTACTATTGCAAGACTTTTAAATAAATAAGTAAAACTGTCTTAACTATTTCTTTGTTCTCAATGATAAGAGACGCTTATCTCATTTTTTAAATGATGTGTCATTACCAAATAGAGATTACTAATTTATATAAAATTCGAAAGAAAATGAATGACTAATGAAGGTGAACGAAGTTATGTACTTTATAATTTTGGCAATTTTTGTGAGAAACACTGTTTATCTGATATGTATAATTGTATAGGTATCTGATGTCTTGGGGTACAAACTGTTAAATTTTACGTTTGTAAATAAATACTGTTTAATTTAAATTTTTATAAAAACCACAATAACACTTACAATCACTTAATACTGCTACACCTTTTATAAGGAAAAAGTGGACTTTTTCAAACAAAAATAAACAGATGATAAAAAACAAAGACCGGCCAATACTTTTAAAATACAATTTTACACGTGTAAAATTCGTGGAAATTGGTTTATCCGCGTTGAAAGAGAAATAATAATTGAGCAAACAAATTTCCCTTCGCTTTGATGCTTTTAATTAATAATCGAGCTTTTTTATTCTAAACGAATTTACCCTGGTTTTAAATAACACTGGTGTTTGTTTTACTGCCTAATTGAAAGTGCAGAGTTCAGAATTAACAATATTTTTATACATATTTTTTTATCCCTCAAAATTTTCGTAAAAATAGAAAGTGAATTATAACACAGACTCATACAACTCTTATTAGAAAGTAAATGGAGATCAAAGCTATGATTGTTTATTTGACGGTTCTATTAAATAACAATTAACTGATATTCAATTTTACATGTTCATTCTTCACTGTGTAAAAAAAACAATCGCCTGAGCTGAAAAGCTTCTTGAATTTTTAACAGCAACCTGTAACAATAGTAAGAAGCCTTAAATAATATAGCATATACCTACAGCAATGTACTCGTAAATTGTTAGACTTGAAAACAGCCCTTAATGCAACTAAAATGCGGAAAACAAGCAATTGGAAAAAAAATATTTTTAACAAACGTATATTATTTATATACCCTCATTTGCATATAGGAGTAGTGTAATACAGGCGTAAAATTAAATTGGCCATAATATATAACATTTATCCAAGATCAAAATCCAAACGCTCAACTCAATACAAGGACAAGATAAAACTATCTCCATTTAACCCACGTAGACACGAAAAACATTATCCCTTATAAATGTACCGTGACTGCGCACAATTATACACCTTATCCCCTTACAATAAGAGTCAAAAGCAAACTCATCGTCCTAAAGCGTCAATTTGTATTCCTGTCACCTACGCCTCGACCAACAATGACGAAATTATACTAGACATTCGAAATAGTGACCTCACTTTTGTACCAGCCTTTAATGACGTCATTAAACTAAGCAAACGGGGCGGAATACGACGCTTTCTTATTAGAATGAGATTTAAAGGAAAAGCAATTTAGTTAATCAAGAATTTACGATTCAGACGGTTGTGATTTGATTCCAATTATTCAGACACTATTCGTACTATTATTTCCTAAGTATTTTCGCTGAATTACGATTTTTGTTCCATCATTTACAAGCTATAAGAAATTTTAATACTTTATTAGTTAGTATCTTTTTAGACATTGAATGACGATGCTTACATTGTTATTATTCGAAAAAACATGCATATAATATTATATCTCAAAATACATTGCTATAAAAAGCAGCAAGTGGTATTGGAATTAGTAGATAAAACTTTATTCTTCTCAGCGTGAAACGATCCAGAGCAAAATGAAATGAAATGAAAATAAATTATCCCGAAATAAGGCATTTTATTCATCAAATAATCAATCATTCTTTTAACCTCTATTATTGCTTTCGTAAATCAAATATTGTCCCAAACGCAATAAGGGTTATACAGTATAAACACAGAGTATAAACATAGGACAAAGCGAATGTTCATTCATTCCAACGTCCCTTCCTACATTATTCACTCTTTCCCACCTCATATTACTTTGTGGATAAATGACACACTTGGATAGATTAAATGGCCTTAAATTGTATGTGTTACTTTAAGAATATGGGCCATTTATTGTGGTTTTAGTTGAACGAACATGAATATTAAACCTTATTGTGTGGTTATACGTTAAATTGCTGCGTGTTAGTTTTTAAAATCCACAGTTAATGACAGCCGCAGTTATTACTCATGACCAACCTCATTTTTTAATAATGGTTGCCCCCATTCGCATTATATAAAATAAGGTTTGGGTTTGATTATTATTCGGTATCGGTTTTTATCCTGAAAGCAAACAATGTTATAAGCCTTCCTTCTCTCTTTACAGCGATGTAAAAAGTAAAAAAAAAGTAGTAAATATGGCAATTGCCCTATTGCCAATCAGACATACTTTATTTATATCTGTATTTGTTAACAAATACACAATAGAATTAAAAATGTTAAAAAAATAAAAGTACTTCTCAAGATTAGCCAACTTTCCACGTGTTAAATTGAATTCTTAGAAATCCCTTTATTTGTGTTATTACAACAGAAGCTTATCGAAACTTTTAGAAAATGATAACAAAATGTCACATAAATAATAAAGGTTATTCACGGAAGAATAATAAAGGAATCCTTAGTACTCCTTTGGGTCCAAAACCACGGCTGTAGCCGCAGGCGGGTTGTTGAGCATCCAATCTTCGTTTGATGAGAATTAAACAGCTGTTAGGTATATTGTTATTCATTATATTTCACCATGTTTAAAAATTACCTTTTGAACCCTCCAAAAAACTGAGATTAAAATTTGAGTGAAAACATAAAAAAGCAAAATATGACTTATACTTATAATTCTGTAATCCTGACTCTACAACTATTCCGTAAAATATACTACCTATAAATTATGTATTAAATTCAATTTGAATTTTAGTTGACTTCTTTAGTAAAACCACCATCCGTTGAATTTAAATATATTTATTGGATAATAACGTCAATAATTACTATGTCCTTCTGTATGCACAATTTTATTTTACATAAAGATTAGTTCACCCGAACAAAAAGCTATTTAAAGTTATTATGATAAATTACAAGCTCTATAATCGTTACACAACTTAAATATATCGTCATTATAGTACAGAAAACATAACATATTTCAATAACAACGTACTTAATACTAACAATGTTCACTAGATGTAATCTTCCTTAAGTGCATTTTCTTCAAAGAATATGTGAGCTTGCTTGGGCGTAATCTCTCGCTGATTGCTTTATATAAAGGGCATTTGTCATTTTACAAAGTTGCTCAGTAATCTTCTTAAAACTGTTTTCATAAAATACTATGATAAAAATAGTGTAATATAAGATAAAAATACATTTAACGGGGAAGTTATAAGGTAAAAGACGGGCGAAGCGATAATAAACTTAAAAATAGACGGACTACCGACACATAATTTGTGAACTGTGATATTACGTATATTGGAAGCAAATTTTTCCGACTTCTTCTTTTCAAATCTCTGATTCTGATTGCACTTAAGAAAAATATAGTATATTTGCAGTAGCAGCTGTAGTTAAAAATAGGGATTATTTGTATATGAAAACAAATGAGCTACGCCCTATCTTAAACAATACAACAGTAGGTACGCTAGCTCCATTTAAAAGTGATTCTTTTAAAACAAAACAAAGTAACCTGGTAATAACTATCCCGAAATCCTTGTATAAATAACCAATTAAGAGTTAGGTTAATTTAATACGATAATCCTACCAAATTTGATGGGTCGGCCTCGAATTTGACGCATCAAAACTTATTATATTAGTTTTGGAAGGTGTTCCCATTGATCTTTGGAACAATGTTTATAAATATGAAGTTTCCGGGCGTTTTATGGAATATAAATTGGATATTTGTTATGTATTTTGTGGATAGGGTAAGCGTGTGTTAAGAATATAAATAGAGGCTAAGATATTAATTTGATACCAAAGTTGGAGTATATTCGGTAATATCATTATACCTAGGCATTCTTTATTTCAGAAGTTTTCTTCGAAAGTTTATCAGAATTTTGATAAAAAAATATTTCAAATTTGGCTTTGCTTCTATAATGAATCCGCCTGTTTTTATTTAACAGTACAATTAAAGTACCATTTACATTTATTACAATTAAAAAAATATATTATAATATTATACAATAACTGACAAACAAAAGCCAAACTTATCATTTCCCTGTTATACAGTTACGCTCTCTTATAATATAATTTCGTATTCAAGAGATGATAAAATTAAGTTATCAAATACCTAACAATTTTGTCAGGCATATTATTAACAACAGAATTGCTGAAAGTTATAATTTATTAAGAGCTTGGATTTGTTACAATGAATCAAAGAGACAACTTGGAATTAGCCACATAATCTATTATTTTTGCAGTCAAATTCAATAGGACAGGTAGAATTTCCAATTATATAAGACAATTAATCATTATTTTGGATATTTGTTGTAAACATGAAACATTAACAACCGATATCTGACAAATATCCTAAACTGAATCTTTTCCTTTTCCCTTCCTTTAATCGTAACATATCCTAATTTTTATCATCGAATCAAGGATGATTTATATTCTCATACATCGAATCAAATATCATTTTTTTTCGCATCCCCTTACCGTTTTACGGAAGCAATTAATACTCGTACATAACATACCTACATTTTCCAGGAACACAGAACGTTCGAGAACGCCTGTCAGCCTTCAATGAAATTGATTCATGAAGCGTGGAAATTAAAATATGAAATTATACCATGTTTCGATGTCATGCATTGAACACAAAAGTTTGCGTGTGACGTGTTTAATTATATTCAATTTTATGTTTTCATAACGAAATTAGAATAATGTTTTGTAAATATTAACACGCTATTCCAATTTGTTTGGTTGTTGTTTATTTATAGAATACTAGCTTTCCACCCGCGGCTTCGCCCGCGCAGTCATAGAAAAACCCGTATAGATCCCGTTCCGGTGGGATTTCCGGGATAAAACCTATCCTATGCCCCGGGGTAAAAAGTAGCCTATGTCCTTTCTCGGGTATCAAAATATCTCCATACCAAATTTCATGCAAATTGGTTCAGTAGTTTAGGCGTGATTGAGTAACAGACAGACAGACAGAGTTACTTTCGCATTTATAATATTAGTATGGATTACAATTCAGGCTTTTATTATTTTTTTTGAAGTGAAACTTCTTTAGGCGCGTTGAGAGTAATATTTCAAGGTCGTGTCACGTCATGTAGTAAGGCGACGATTTTGGTATCTTTGAATCTTGCCAAAGAAGTTTTACTTCTGACACACGCTTATTTTTTATTAAATAGTGCACAGTGTATTTAGTTCAATCTACTATATTGGATAAAAAATTAAAAGTTTAATGCTGATGATGGAATCATTATATGCGAAATACCATTTTCAGGCAGTACTGCTGAATTCGTCCAAAACTATAGTTTAAGTAATTAAATTAGGCAAATACGACTACTATTAGGAATTTTGATTTCAGTCCCTCGTCCGGACATCAAGTTATTGGATATTTCTATGAATTCCTCAATTACCGCAGGGTTTGTCATTTGGCCGGAATATGACAACAATTGCAAAACGGGACATGGCATTTAGGTTATAGGAAAGCGGTTTCACCAAAAGCAACATATTAATATTATATTTCTTCTTCTACCTACTTCCATAATATATATATAAATAAATATTAATAAATAAATACACTTTATTTAGCACCAAATAAAAACAGACAATATAACAAAAAGAAAAGGACAATATAATATAAAGCCAAAAAGGCGGCCTTATCGCTACTGAGCGATTTCTACCAGGCAACCTATGGGTAGGATTTTGAATTAAAAAAGGGGAAAAACAATAGGTGGTGCAGTAATGAAAGTTTAATTATAATAGATTTAAACCAAATAACTACTTATATTATAAATAATATATACATAATGAATATGATTTAAAAATACATATGTATGATATATATGTATATATATACATATAATATTATATCTATATAATTATATATTAATACAAATAATACATATAATTTACAAAAAATAAATAAAAATAAACAAATACAGTAAAAATACTAACTATTTATCTGGGAGGAGAAATGATTGAAAATTAAATTTTTAAATATATTTAGCGATTTCGCACGTCTGATTTCTATTGGTAGAGCATTCCAAAGGAGTATGGACTGTACATGGTAGGATTTGTGGTAAAATTTGGATTTATGGGGAGGGATTTTAAATAGCAGGTTGCCATGCAATATATTATTATAAGACTTGACTTTGTTTTTCTTTGTTTCATTTTCATCATTAAGTCACGGCCTTTTAATTTATTTGGAAAATATTAAGCACGTATTAAGTCCAAACTTTTTCATTATTTATACTTTTTAATCCTATGATACTATCGCTGTATCGTACGATGTACCGAAAACAATGTTTTTTTTTATTATAAGATACTAGCTGTGCTCCGCGGATTTACCCGCAGTGATCTGCTTCTGTTGCAGGTCTTAGCGAGATGATATATAGCCTATAGCCTTCCTCGATGAATGGGCCATCTGAAACCGAAAGAATTTGTCAAATCGGACCAGTAGTTCCCGAGATTTCAGGTTAGCACGTTCAAACAAACAAACAAACTCTTCGTGTAGCATTTACAAAACGCTACAAAATAACTAGGTCATAGTTACCACTACTAAATTAATACCTATACAAAGGTATTCTTAGTAAGGGCCAATTTCCGTTCAGTATAACGCTAGACTCCAATATCCGGTGGACGCAAGGGATTTTATAAAGCCCCCATTTTCACAGAATACACTACATTCTGAAAGGTATTTACATAGAAATCACGTTCAATCGCCCTTAAACGGTTGTGGAATTCTTTCACTTTGTAATAACCGTTTACAATTTTGCACATATGGCAAAATCGTGAAATGTCAATTGTCATTTACAATTATATTATCATATTATTTACCTTTTTAAAAGTTGCTGTAATAGGAAAGGAGATAGATATCCTGTTTCTCAATAAAAGATAAGAAGAAGAGGGTGAATTTTCTCAGTGTTAAATCGACATAATAATTCTGTCTCTACTAAGATACACATACAACAACCATACTACTTATGATACCATTCTATAAAGTTACAGAAGAACTTTAACAGGAATATTTTAAAAACAACTGTTTGTGTTTGAAATCAGTGTAATAGCACAGACTAATAATAATATACTACGTAATAGGTAGTTTTATTATAATTAAAAATAGAAAGTTACGTCTTTGGTGGTAGATACAACGATGTAATTAAATTGTATCAAAATTAGTAAAAATATAAAGCTAGCTCCTTGCTTAATAAAGTAAAACTATCCTGCATTTAAGTACCATTTACCATTTAAAAGACCATTCTAGTTCACATAATATTCAAGAGAGGAAAGATCGTTCTAATAACAATAACATAAATTCTTTCAAATAATTATTTTTTACATTAAAGTGTACTCGGGGCTAATAGCATAGTATAAAGAGAACAAGTAAGTTATCTTCGAACAAAGGTACATAGCGCGGTTTGCATGTACGCTTCGCCACGCTCCCCGTTCATGTACGCACACAAGCTTGACGCACGCACACAACGCCGCTCGTTTACTTTTCATGGTAGGACCGGTCTCGTGAAGGGCGCGCCATTGCTATGAGCGGTCGGTGTTTGTTTATACAATATCAACTTGACTAGTGACAACCCTGCGCCTCGCGAGTTAAGGTTCCGTACGGAACGGTGCGCTCCTAAACGCCGAGAATCGGCCTACTTGTTCTCTTTATACTATGCTAAATAGCCTTTTGACTTGTAAGATGCTGCAGGCTAGCTGAAACGTTATTCTAGAAACTGTAATAAAAGAAATAAAAAATAGTTTAAAACTCAATTAATTAAATTACCCTGTCTTTTATTTACTACTAGCTGACCTGAAAGATTTTGTTCCGTAGTGAACTTTCCGTGGAATAGTTTTCTTCGAGTTTTATTCAGCAAGTAATTTTATGAACACTAACGCAATTTAAACTGTGAAAAATATTTTATTTAGCCCCTAATTATGATGTAAAAACTAATTCATTTATGTAACGTATCAGTTCTTACTAATTTATAATTATCAGTAATACTAGCCTTCCACCCGCGGCTTCGCCCGTGTTTTCAAAGAAAAACCCGCATAGTTCCCGTTCCCGTGGGATTTTCGTGATAAAACCTACCCTATGTGTTACTCCAAGTTACCCTCTATATACCTAGTAGGATTACATCCATAAAACATATTCTTTGACTAATTAAGAAAATTCTTCATTTTGTTTATTAAGTTTTTCCGCAGCAAAGCATACAATTCAATTTATAACCTAAACCACTGAAAATTATCTCAATAACCTCCTAATAAATAACACCTATAAGTCACTCCAGAACATGACCTTTAAAACTAAATATTTTATCAATATAAGAGTCAGAAGTGTTATCTTATTTTATCGTCCAGGCATAAACCATGCCAATATTGGGAATAAGGCAATAAAATTCTGCTTATTCCATACATTCCGAATTTTATATACGTATAAATTTATCACTACAGATTAGGTATTTGTGACGTTTTATTGCCTATGTACCAATTTGATTAGCACCGACTATAAATTATATTCTCAATGATATCTAAGATTCTAATCAATCTATAGATTTAACACATTCGAATATATTAAATTATTTCTTCATCTGTATCTATACTCATGTTATAAAGCTGCATAGTTTGTTTGTTCGTTTGTAATCTCAGGAACGTTTAGAAAAATTATTGCAATGTTTGATAGTCCATTTATTGAGGCAGGCTATACCATCACACTAAGACCGGTAGGAGCGGAGCAATGTAGGTAAAACCGCGGGGAATAGCTAGTCTAACATAATAAAATCCAGATATTATCATTTTGTTTTTATGTATAAGGTTTAATCAAAACAGTTCTCATTAACTTTTTATTAATAACAATTACTTCTTGTACATCATCATCAGGTTATTAAACTTTTTTAATAAGATATGATTACACGGACTGAATATAATAAGCTGAAGTAGCTTAAGATAAACAAGTGATCCCATAAGCTTGAGATCTCTACTAACTTTCTTCATTATCGCGAAAACTTACGTGATATAAATAAAGTCATTAATATTGTATACTAGCTTTTCCCCTTATTTTTCCTACATTATACCTACTCTGTATAGCACAACTTTTTAGGTTATAATGAGGTTTATAATATCCTACAAAGTAGAGTTTAGATTTTATTTTCGGCTTGTAGTAGCGTGGTCTTATCTTGTACTAGCTGTGCCCCGCGGTTTTACCTGCAGTGTTCCGCTCCTGGTGGTCTTAGAGTGATGATATATAGCCATATAGCCTTCCTTGATAAACGTGCTATCTAACACCTAAGGTTTTTTTCAAATCGGACCAGTAGTTCCTGAGGCTAGCGCGTTCCAACAAACAAACTCTTCAGCTTTATAATATTATAAAGTATAGATTGTCTTTCACATTCTTTTACTAAACAGTAATCTTTATTTATCAGAAATCGGGTATGGTAAATTATACATAAGTCAAATAATGTATAAATTTTCTATCTTTGATCCATTGTATTTGTCTTGTCCTTTGTAAACACAAAATAATAATTTCGTTAATTAAATGAAATTCTTCAGACGATTGACGAGACACAATCCACAGCTTATTAATAATTAAATTATTTTTTAACATGAAGACCTAGGCTTTTCTTTTCAATAATTATTAATTTGATTATTAGGCCGCCTGTCCATCTGCAAGAAAACTTCCGCAAGAAATGTCCGACAGTCTGTCTTCTTATGCTTGCAAGTCTAATTCCGCGTTTCCACCTGCAAGTAGACTTGCAAGCTGCTGTCAGACAGACTGTCGGACATTTCTTGCGCAAGTTTTCTTGCAGATGGAAAGGCGGCCTTAGTTCATCGAACTTCTATATTCACCATGTTTAATATATTCATAATTATGATAACAGTTACCATCATTATTTAGATTGATTTTTGCTTTGTCATTAACGTGCTTGTAATTATAAATAGGACACCAAAAAGGTACACTTAAATTTTTCACCAAATTACTATTCCGAATATAGCTCTTTAGAATGCAAATCGCGGTTCAGAGTTGGTTTAAGATTGAATATACGTCTGTTACTGGAACAACTTCTGTGACATAGTTTGAGAGGCGAACGGAATTATATTTAGGTCATCGGAAACTTTGTAACTTTTGACTTACATATGGAAAATGCAATAACTGTATAGTTGGTTATTTAAAGGCTCACCAAGTAGGTAATAATTTTAAAGTAGGTACTTTAATATTTATTACAAAACCGACTTTCATGAAAGTTACACAAAGAAGGTTTGGAAAAAGGAAGATTAACGACCTAATCTCTTCATTCATTTACGAAAGAGCTAGAATATACAGAAATTAGCTTATTTATAGATAAAACTGCAATATCGTAAGTCTATTTTAAAAAGTGATAACATTGAGTCAATCAATCTTCACGATTTCGTATTCACAAATTCTATTTTCTATAATGAAAATACATCATACCAATTCCAAAAGCAACTAACGAACTACCAAACAAAAACTGCGCATTATAAAACGGATTCGTAAACCTTAAACAACACACCCTCCCTGCCTACAATCCTTCCTTGAGATCCCAGCATCTGTAGTCGAGAGTACAGACAAAGTACGAGCAAAGAACGCAATTTATTCCTGTCCGTAGATACGACTGTATTAAATGGAAAATTATTTGAATCTCCAGTGCTATTACTCTACTAGTCTGGGAAAACAATAGCCTATTTTCTTGTTGTGGATTCTGCACTTCTTATCTGGCTAATGGATATCTTTACAGACTGTCTTAATAATTTTTTTATGTCATAACTGTTTATAAAATGATATACATACATATTTGAATCCTGTTTTATTATTTGTGACTGATTAATACGTGTTTGGGACTAAAGAGTGAATGAGGTTAATTATAATAAACATTTTAATAAACTTGTCATCGCATTTCTCATTTAGCTTAAAAATAATATGATATAAAGAATTAGAGGAAAGAAAATCTTAATCACAATATGCAGTAAAAGTAAGACTTTTAGGTATATTTTATTGTCATTTTCATGATTATTAGTAGGTAAAGGGAAATATTGATTTTAATCGAATATGAATCTTGTTTACAATAACTTAATTACTTCGCAAAAGTTTTATAACAATAATTAATATTTAGTTAGAAATTAAGCCTGATTATGAGGAAAATAATTAAATGTCCCTAAGACGACAAAAATAAATCAAACTTTGTATATCATTAATTTATAATTTGACATCAGACAGTATTCGAGATAAATATCCATCCAATTACCGTTTCCCTGAAGACTTCTAAAAACACATAATAATGTAAACGAATAGACATAAAAAGAGAATTTTCAACGTCTACAAAATATTCCACAACGTAATAAAAATTATTTAATATTCTTAAGTAAACAATTATTTACAAAGAGGAATTGTGAAATGATTTTTCCTTATAACGAAGAATTTAAATGTGAAATTCATCCCATAGACCTCGGTGGAGGTTCAAAGAGTATTGAATCAGTTATTTTTACGATTTCAATATGAATAAGCCATCGAATACATAAGAAGTATTTAGAAGGATACCAACTTCAAACGGTTTGCTGAAGTCCATATTTATGAATATGATGTTATGGTATATTTACACTACAAAGTAATAACTTTGACTATTAGATCACAATTGTTTAAATATAATCTGTATGCACGCAAAATAATATCGTTAAATACTAGCCTATCCTATTGTTATATTATATTTACTTTTGATTTTCGTTTAGTAGACCTACCGTGGAATATAATATCAAATTACTTGTAGTAGCAAAAACAATGAATTTAAAAGACTAAGTCGTTTGTAACTATTATTATCATTGAGGTTAAATACATGATTTTTTTAATGCCGCCATTTTTAAAACCCCCGAGATTGACACAAAACTTCGTGACCCACTTTAGTTCAAAAATACCCCGGGCAGATAAACCACGGATAAACAGCAAATCATTTCGATTATGTTTACGCAGTTTTCGCGAGTCGTGATACCGATAAGGATAAAGGTGTAGGAACACTATTCTGAAACCTGTAAAACAAAAAAAAACATTTTAAAAATATGATAAATAAAATGAAATAAACGAAGAATTTAAAGAATTGTAAAAAAAGGCGATCATGCGCCGACATTCGCCTGTCATCTGCATTTAAAAAGTATAGAGTTATTTAAACCATATAACTTTTAAGGCAGTAAGCATTGCATTGTTTATTTAGTTGATTTCTTTTTGATTATCAAGCAGGCTGATTGATGAATGATTGATATGTGAGTCCCTTAATATTTGCTTATCAAAAACAATTCAGTTCTAATCCATACTTCGCTATATAAACTCAATTTATAAGTCTAATCGAACATTAGATGGCGATAAGAAACACAACTACATCACGTCTTATCCACGCAACATAAAGTCGTTTAATATCACTAGAGTTATATTAAAGACGTGTTATCTATACAGTTACAATTTATTTCA
The DNA here is from genome assembly GCA_907164665.1 of Colias nastes. Classification (NCBI taxonomy): domain Eukaryota; kingdom Metazoa; phylum Arthropoda; class Insecta; order Lepidoptera; family Pieridae; genus Colias; species Colias nastes. The sequence goes on along the minus strand of CAJQZM010031330.1, from coordinate 2,571 downwards.
TTCGTGACTGTGATCAGATATGTATCAGATATTATATGATATGTTCAGTAGAAGCCTAACTTTTCAATGAAGTTCTTCATATATTTGGAGTAAGCAGCGTTTAGATGTAACTAAACAATTTGATCGATAACATATTATGTCTAGAGTGAAATGGTTTCTCACATAGCCTGGGCAAGTCAAAAATAATAAGAAAAGAATTAACCATTACCCTTTGTTTCACGATCCTCAGTTAAAATAGTACCGTATGTGAAAATAACATTTATTTACAAACAATAAAATATACATTTCTTATACGTTCTACTGTCACAAGACACGTACCTTATTTCTAACTATTGTTACGATGTTACTCCACAAAACATTTTCGAATACATTAACATGATCAAAATTATCAATCTCTGATTAAATATGGACCAAATGGACGTATACCCTAAAGAATACGCAGGCTTAACGCAACAATTTTAATTAAACCGTAACAACAGTTTACTCGAACTTCGCAATTTTAGCTTTTCGATGTAGATTATAACGTCGACACTTAAACGTTCCAAGTTTGTTACGAAAATTTGTTATTAAACTTTCTTTTTTGGGTTATTTTGGTAATATTAAAACTACGCTATTACCTGGTAACTTGATAAAAAGTTTGAGATAGAACCACGTCTTCCTATTTTATATATATTTTTTTTTTTTGCACAAAATATTTGCTTTCCGCTTGTTCTGTAATCTTCAATGTTTTTAACCTTTATTTCTTGGATATTTTTTTCCTCACTCTAATAAAAATGTTTTTAATAGTAATAGTTATAATAGTAGTAATACTTCATTCAACAATTTATATCCATCTCTAAAGATATTCAGTATATAAATATCATCTATACAAGATACACTTTCCTCGTACAATTTTTTAGTCCTAGATAACACAACTTACTTCCAACAAACCCTGAATTACCTTTTTCTTGCGTCAAAAACATCGCTTCAGTCTTTAAATTATTGAGTGTTCTTCACCCAAACTTCTGCAATAATAATATTATTAGGATTAGAAGGATTCTCGTAGATGTACCAACTTTTGGGTTCATGGTCCGCTGCATAATTCAATATAAAGCGTAAGTGAAACATTTATAGATCTTTTCCTCTTTGATTTCAGGAGTATTATCAGACTCAAATTAATAAAGCCTTTTTTTCTGAATAAAATTGGTGATAAAATCCGTGTAGGTATTGTTAGTTTGTGAAGTTTTCTATTGAATATTCACATTTTCTATTAATCATGTTTTATAAATAATTCTACTTTTAACCATCAGCCGATTAGAATTAATTGCCCAGTCAGCAAATAGTAACTCAATGTGTTTGAACATCTCTTTAGGCGCTCAGATTTAGGAATTTAGCTGTATTAGCTACAGTTGCATGGCTCGGACTTCAGAGAATACGTAAATCTGCCAGTTTTGCGCCTGATCTGTTTTCAGCCACGTTGAAATTCCATCACATTTCATCAGAGATTGCACTTATGTTGGCGCAATCTGTTTGAAACTTTATCTCAATTTTAGTGTATTTCATATTATAACCATTATTATTTTAAGTGCAATAATAACGCTGTCTATATATTCTAGCCTGTTTTTGTACAGGTAACAGTCCTAACATCTGTTAAGTGTTAAAATAATTTAAAGTTCCGTGTCCTCTAGTGGGATAAGGGGCATATGCATACATCTGTTTTACTGATCGATTTTCTTGACAAGTAGGTGATCAGCCTTCTGTGTCCTACAAGACCGAGTTTTTTTCCTTCATCTCTAAATCGGAACCAAGACCCCTCGGTTCTACGCTTACGCGTTAACCACTATACCAAAGAAGCGATCTTTCTGAATTTTACCTTCCCTAAATAATAACTGAATATACTAAAGGTTATCGCCAGATGGTCCGGAGTACAAACTTTCCGTCCCCTCTATCTTTATTTGTATCGCAAACAAAAATATTTACCTCATCCAATCGAAGGTTTTCCGCTAAGCAAAATGTATTACAGACATATATTGGGATGATTTTGTCGAACATTATTAGATTGATTAAATTATTCTCATCTTTGGGACCTTTCGAAGTTGAATTGAGTTGTACAATGCTTGGAAATATTTATAATTTATTAACTTTGAAGCAAATACGGTAATTTCCATGGGAAGCCAATCAAAAGCAAATGTTTTCAATTGGTTACGAAAAATATTTAAAAAAAAAAAATACGACTGCGTAGCATTTCAATTTGAGTAGACGGTTGGAAATCTAAATAATTTAAAAGCGTAATCTCATGGGAGATCATTTTAAAATCTCTCCCAAGTTTCCTTAACTCAATTAAGGCGTTTGAATTTTTAATTCCTTGTTAGCAGAATATCGTTTGCCGTTGGGTTCCTTTTAACTTGAAATGTAGAAGCGATGAAGCGATGTTTTTTCCACATTTTTTTATAATAATTGTTATTTTACAGCCCAAAAAATAGTGATAATTTATTCTGTAGCATCTGTGTATTAGGTACCTATGTTTATTTAAAATATTAGTTACATTAGCTAGAATCGGCGTTGGTTCTAAAATATAGTATCATCCTTTTT
>CAJQZM010031329.1:57271-67421 GCA_907164665.1 Colias nastes | reverse complement strand
TCACCACACATGCCAGTCCATTTACCTTCTGCATGAGAAGCATCAATTACTTGCTTAATAAGCGTCAGTACGGACGGTGACATTGGCTGGTAGAGATGTGAAATCATATCATTACCACGGTCAACTGCCAGGGTGTACTGCGTTAAATCATTGGTGCCGATACTAAAGAAATCAACTTCTTTGGCTAAATGACGCGCAATTGTTGCGGCTGCTGGTGTTTCCACCATCACACCCACTTCGATTGACTCGTCAAACGCTTTACCTTCGTCGCGCAGTTCCTGTTTGTAGATTTCGATCTCTTTCTTCAGTGCACGCACTTCTTCAACAGAGATGATCATCGGGAACATGATACGCAGTTTACCGAAAGCGGATGCACGCAGAATCGCGCGAACCTGGTCACGCAGGATCTCTTTGCGATCCATGGCGATACGCACTGCGCGCCAGCCCAGGAACGGGTTCTCTTCTTTCGGGAAGTTCATGTACGGCAGCTCTTTGTCGCCACCGATGTCCATGGTACGGACGATAACCGCCTGAGAGCCACAGGCTTCAGCCACGGCTTTGTACGCAGCGAACTGTTCTTCTTCAGTTGGCAGCGCGTCACGGTCCATGAACAGGAATTCAGTACGATACAGACCTACACCTTCCGCACCGTTGCGCTCAGCGCCTTCAACGTCGCGTACGGTACCGATGTTCGCGCACACTTCTACCTGATGGCCGTCCAGCGTAATGGCTGGCAGATCTTTCAGTTTAGCAAGTTCCGCTTTCTCGGTTGCAACCTGCTCCTGAACGGCGCGCAGCTGCTCGATCTCTTCGTTAGTTGGGTTGACGTAAACCTGGTTGTTTACGGCATCCAGAATCAGATAGTCGTCGTTTTTCACCTGAGCAGTGACGCTACCGGTACCCACGATGGCAGGCAGTTCCAGAGAACGCGCCATGATAGAGGTGTGGGAGGTACGGCCACCTGCATCAGTGATGAAACCCAGCACCTTGTTCAGGTTCAGCTGTGCGGTTTCGGACGGGGTCAGGTCGGCGGCAACCAGGATAACTTCGTCCTGAATCGCGCTCAGATCGATAATGGCCAGACCCAGGATGTTGCGCAGCAGGCGCTTACCGATGTCACGTACGTCAGCCGCACGCTCTTTCAGGTATTCATCATCCAGTTCTTCCAGGGCAGTTGCCTGACCTTCGATAACTTCATGCGCAGCCGCGTCGGCCGTCATGCCTTTATCTTTAATCAGGGCTATGATTTCCTGCTCCAGCTCCTCATCTTCGAGCAGCATGATGTGCCCTTCGAAGATGGCTTCTTTTTCTTCACCGAAAGTTTCGCCAGCTTTAGTTTTGATCGCTTCCAGTTGCGCAGATGCCTTGGCACGACCGCTCAGAAAACGTTCAACTTCCTGATCAACCTTGTCGGCAGAAATTTTTTTCCGGTCAATGACGATTTCGTCTTCTTTCAGCAGCAGTGCTTTGCCGAAAGCGATACCCGGGGATGCTAAAATGCCTGAAATCATAACCCTACCTTACTTGTGACTGATATTGAAAAGAACCCGTTAACTTACTCGAGCTCAGCCATCAGTTTAACCAGATGCTCAACTGCTTTCTGCTCGTCTTCACCTTCCGCAGAGATGGTGACAACGGTGCCCTGAGTCAGGCCCAGAGTCTGCAGTTTGAACAGGCTTTTTGCGCTAGCGCTTTTGCCGTTGGAAGTTACAGTGATTTCAGAAGTGAAGCCTTTCGCTTCTTTAACAAACTGAGCAGCAGGGCGGGTGTGCAGACCGTTCGGAGCGGTAATGGTAACTTCTTGCTGGAACATTGTATTTCCCCAACTTATAGGTTTAGTGTTGTGGAACTAAAGTCTAGCCTGGCGGCTTAACTTTAGCCTGTATTGTTAGCGCTGACGTTTCAATCGTCATTAAACATTATGCAGCGAAAGCAAGACTTGAACCAAATCATAAAATCGATTCAGCAAGGCTATTTCGTTCACTGATTAATTTCACGCTTCAAAATAATTGCTGGTTTAAATACCAGACACAACGGGGTGAAGCAATGCCAGGAGGGGTAAAACTTTGAAGCAGGCCACAAAAAAGCACCTGGAAAGGTGCTTTTTTACGCGTTTTTAACATGCTGGCATCACTGTTGCAATTCTTTCTCAGTGAAGAGATCGGCAAACAGTGCAGTGCTCAAGTAACGCTCACCCGAAGAAGGAAGGATAACCACAATATTCTTATTGGTAAAGGTCTCATCTTCCTGAAGTTTGAGCGCGGCCGCAACGGCAGCACCGGAAGAGATCCCCGCCAGAATGCCTTCTTCATCCATCAGACGACGTGCGGTTGAGATCGCTTCTTCGTTGGTAATGGTCACGACTTTATCAATCAACTTCAGATCCAGGTTGCCTGGAATGAAGCCTGCGCCGATACCCTGAATTTTATGCGGGCCTGGTTTCAGCTCCTCACCTGCCAGAGCCTGAGTGATAACCGGTGAGTCAGTTGGTTCGACGGCAACGGTAATCAGGTCTTTTTTACCCTTTGTGCCTTTAATATAGCGGGACACGCCGGTTAGCGTACCGCCGGTACCTACGCCGGAGATAAACACGTCAACCTGACCGTCCGTATCTTCCCAGATTTCCGGGCCGGTTGTTTTCTCATGGATTTCCGGGTTAGCCGGGTTGCTGAACTGCTGCAGCAGCAGATATTTTGCCGGATCGCTGGCCACAATCTCTTCGGCCTTCTGAATGGCACCTTTCATGCCTTTCGCGCCTTCGGTCAGAACCAGGTTTGCACCCAGCGCTTTCAGCAGCTTGCGACGTTCAATACTCATGGTTTCAGGCATGGTGAGCGTCAGTTTGTAGCCACGCGCCGCAGCGACATAGGCCAGAGCGATACCGGTGTTGCCGCTGGTCGGCTCAACCAACTCTACGCCTGGTTTCAGCACGCCACGTTTTTCCGCATCCCAAATCATGTTTGCACCGATGCGGCATTTTACGCTGAAGCTTGGGTTACGTGATTCGACCTTCGCCAGAATGCGTCCATTACCGATACGGTTCAGTCGAACCAGGGGCGTGTGACCGATAGTCAGCGAGTTGTCTTCATAAATCTTACTCATGGCCTGTCCTTAACTGTATGAAATTGGGATACCGACCCAGCATACCTGTTGAACAGGTAGGGGGAAGTAAGGAATTCGCATATCTATATACTGCAAGGAAATAATGGGGATCAGTATGGAATAAGGGGCGGCATAAGCCACCCCTGCTTTACACATTTTTGCATTATTTCCATAACGCGTGCTTAGCACGGTAGCAGTCCACCCACATTGCCGTCGCGCCGCAAACGGCGACGGGCATGATGAACAGATTCAGGAACGGGATCATGGTGAACAGGCTGGTCAGCGCGCCAAACTGCATATTGGTTACTTTCCGCGTGCGCAAGGCGGTGCGCATTTCTTTAAACGGCACCTTATGGTTATCGAACGGGTAGTCGCAGTACTGAATAGCCAGCATCCAGGCGCTGAACAGGAACCACAGCACGGGCGCTACCGTCTGGCCGATACCGGGCACGAAATACAGAATAAGCAACACAATTGCGCGGGGAAGGTACCAGGCAAACTTCTGCCATTCGCGTTTCATGATGCGCGGGAGATCTTTCATGATCCCCACTACGCCCGTATCCGGCGGTGTCGCACCGGTGAGCCGTGCTTCGAGTTGTTCTGCCAGCAGGCCGTTAAACGGTGCGGCTATCCAGTTCGCAATCGTCGAGAAGAAATAGCCAAACACCAGCAGCACGGAGATCACCGCCACCGGCCAGAGAAGGTAGTTAAGCCACTGCAGCCAGTCTGGCACGTAACTCATCAGCGACGGGATCCAGCTCTCGAGCTTTGTGAACAGCCACCAGAACGCGCCGCCCATCAGCACAATGTTGATGAGCAGGGGCAGTATGACGAAGCGGCGAATACCCGGTAGAGAGACCAGTTTCCAGCCCTGAGAAAAATACCAGACACCGCTGCGCGGGGATGAAGAAGATGTTGAAACCATAACCAGGCTGTACTCCTTTTTACACAACCAGTGGAATTGCCCGCCTATATTATCCAGTTACGGACCAATGACCAGTTCGGAAATGTTCGAAAAAACAGCAAAAAGCACGTTTTAGCGCATCTTTATGCTGTGAATGCTCTGCATACACTTGCACTTGAGTTAAACGGCAAATACTCTTAGTGAGTAAATGTTTGCCGTGGTGGCAAGGTGTTAGAACAACAGAGAATATAATGATGCAGGATTTGCGTCTGATATTAATCATTGTTGGCGCGATCGCCATAATCGCTTTACTGGTACATGGTTTCTGGACCAGCCGTAAAGAGCGTTCTTCTATGTTTCGCGATCGCCCACTGAAGCGCATGAAGTCCAGTCGTGATGACGATGACGTTGAAGACGACATCGACGGTAGCGACGACGACGGCGTGGGTGAAGTTCGTGTTCATCGGGTCAATACTGCGCCCGGCGGAGTACATGGGGAGCAAGAAGCGCCTCGTCCTTCGCAGCACCAGTATCAACCGCCGTATGCTTCCGCACAGCCGCGCCAGTCAGCGCCACAGCCTGTGGAAGAGCCGGTGCGTCAGCCGCCGCAACAGCCGGTTCATCAGCAGCCCGCTGCGCCGCAACCTGTGCCTCAACAGCCTGTGCAACAACCTGTACAGCAGCCAGTGCAGCCGATTCAGCAACCGCAACAGCAGCCTGTCCACGTGCAGCCTGCGCCTCAGCCAGCTCCCGCGCCACACGTTGAGCCAGAGCCCGTTGTAGAGCCGGAACCGGTTGTCGAAAAACCGCAGCGTAAAGAAGCGGTGATCATCATGAACGTTGGCGCCCATCATGGTAGCCACCTTAATGGTGACGTGCTGCTCAACAGCATTGAGCAGGCAGGTTTCAAATTTGGCGACATGAATATTTTCCATCGTCACCTGAGCCCTGACGGGAGCGGCCCGGCGCTGTTCAGTCTGGCAAATATGGTCAACCCAGGCACCTTTGACCCGGAAATGACCGGTGATTTCGTGACGCCGGGTGTGACGATCTTTATGCAGGTTCCGTCCTACGGTGACGAGCTGCAAAACTTCAAGCTGATGCTGCAGTCCGCTCAGCACATTGCCGACGAAGTGGGTGGTGTGGTGCTCGACGATCAGCGTCGAATGATGACCCCGCAGAAATTGCGCGAGTATCAGGACCGCATCCGCGAAGTTAAGGAAGCCAACGCGTAATCGTCGCGTTTACTTCAACTCCTCCTCAACCCCCGCCTGTCGGGGGTTTTTTCTCATTGATGGTGTGATATGGACTCAATCGAACAACAACTCACTGAACTGCGAACCACGCTTCGCCATCATGAATACCTCTATCATGTTATGGACGCGCCGGAAGTACCGGATGCGGAGTACGACCGCCTCATGCGCGAGCTGCGCGAGCTGGAAACTCAGCATCCGGAGCTCATCACGCCGGACTCACCGACGCAGCGCGTCGGTGCGGAACCGCTCGGTGCTTTCAGTCAGGTACGCCACGAAGTCCCGATGCTGTCCCTGGATAACGTCTTTGATGAAGAGAGTTTCCTGGCGTTTAACAAGCGCGTCCAGGATCGCCTGAAAAGCAGTGATTCGCTGAGCTGGTGCTGCGAGCTGAAGCTGGACGGTCTGGCGGTCAGCATTCTTTATGAAAACGGCGTGCTGGTGCGTGCCGCGACGCGTGGTGACGGTACAACGGGCGAAGACATCACCACCAATGTGCGTACCATCCGGGCTATCCCGCTCAAGCTGCACGGCGAGAATATTCCTGCGCGTCTGGAAGTGCGCGGAGAAGTGTTCCTGCCTCAGGCGGGCTTCGAGAAAATAAACGAAGAGGCACGCCGCACCGGCGGGAAGGTGTTTGCTAACCCACGCAATGCGGCGGCAGGCTCTCTGCGCCAGCTTGACCCGCGTATCACCGCGAAGCGACCGCTTACTTTCTTCTGCTACGGTGTTGGTATTCTGGAGGGCGGCGAGCTGCCGGACACGCACCTCGGACGCCTGCTGCAGTTTAAGGCGTGGGGTCTGCCGGTCAGTAACCGCGTTCAGCTCTGCGACTCTCCGGAGGATGTCCTGGCGTTCTACCACAAAGTGGAAGAGGATCGCCCAACGCTCGGCTTTGATATTGATGGCGTTGTCATCAAGGTCAATTCACTGGCGCTACAGGAACAGCTGGGCTTTGTGGCGCGCGCGCCGCGCTGGGCGGTGGCGTTTAAGTTCCCTGCTCAGGAGCAGATGACCTTCGTTCGTGACGTAGAGTTCCAGGTTGGCCGTACGGGTGCCATTACCCCGGTCGCCCGTCTGGAGCCCGTGCAGGTTGCTGGGGTGTTGGTGAGTAACGCCACGCTGCATAACGCTGATGAAATCGAACGCCTAGGCCTGCGCATTGGGGACAAAGTGGTGATCCGCCGCGCGGGCGATGTGATCCCGCAGGTGGTTAACGTTGTGGGGTCAGAACGCCCTGCCGAAACGCGCGAGATCGTCTTCCCGACCCACTGCCCGGTGTGCGGCTCGGACGTTGAGCGTGTGGAAGGCGAAGCGGTGGCGCGCTGTACGGGCGGCTTAATTTGTGGCGCGCAGCGTAAAGAGTCACTGAAGCACTTCGTCTCCCGGCGGGCGATGGACGTCGACGGCATGGGCGATAAAATTATCGATCAACTGGTCGAGAAAGAGTACGTCCACACGCCAGCGGATCTGTTCAAACTGACCGCGGGTAAACTGACCGGCCTGGATCGCATGGGGCCGAAGTCAGCACAGAATGTCGTTAACGCGCTGGAGGCGGCGAAAGAGACCACCTTCGCCCGTTTCCTGTACGCGCTGGGCATTCGTGAAGTCGGCGAAGCGACAGCGGCAGGGCTGGCGGCGTACTTTGGTACGCTGGAGGCGCTGGAAAAGGCAAGCATCGACGAGCTGCAAAAAGTACCGGATGTCGGCATTGTGGTCGCCACGCACGTCTTTAACTTCTTTGCTGAAGAGAGCAACCGCGAAGTCATCGGCAAACTGCTGGGAGAGGGCATCAAATGGCCCGCGCCGGTAGTGGTTAACGCCGAAGAGATCGACAGTCCGTTTGCCGGTAAAACCGTGGTGCTGACCGGCAGCCTGAGCCAGCTTTCCCGCGACGACGCTAAAGCGCGTCTGGTGGCGCTGGGGGCCAAAGTGGCAGGCAGCGTATCGAAGAAAACCGACCTGGTGATCGCCGGGGAAGCGGCCGGTTCGAAGCTGGCGAAAGCCCAGGAGCTTGGCATTGCCGTTATCGACGAAGCCGAAATGATGCGCTTGTTAGGAGAGTAACGTGGAGAAAGAACAGCTCGTTGAGATCGCCAATACGGAGATGCCGTTCGGTAAATACAAGGGCCGCAGGCTGATCGATTTGCCGGAAGAGTATCTGCTGTGGTTTGCCCGTAAGGATGAATTCCCGGCCGGGCGATTGGGTGAGCTGATGGCTATCACGTTACTGATTAAAACCGAGGGGCTGACCCAGCTGGTTCAACCCCTCAAACGTCCTTAAGCCTTCGCGGCGCGGGTCTCTTCCTGCGCCAGCTTTTCTGTCTGGCGTTTGTAACGACGCGCTAGCACCGCACAGACCATCAGCTGGATTTGGTGGAAAATCATCAGCGGCAGCACCATCATCCCAATCACCGAGGTCGGGAACAGAATGTTCGCCATCGGGATGCCGTTCGCCAGGCTCTTTTTCGAGCCGCAGAAGACAATTGTGATTTCATCCGCTTTATTAAAGCCGCATTTGCGCGCCACAAACACATTCACCGCAATCACTATCGCCAGCAGGATAATGCTGACGACCACGATAAACAGCAGTGAACCTGCGCCAACCTTATGCCAGATGCCGTTGACCACCGCTTCACTGAAGGCGGAGTAAACCACCAGCAGAATCGACGTCTGGTCGGTTTTTGAAATCCATTTTTTATGCTTTGCCACAAACGCGCCGGTCCACGGTCGGGAAAGATGCCCAAGCACAAACGGCAGCAGCAACTGCAGACAAATTCTTCCGACCTGCTCCAGGTTGCCCTCTGCACCGTGCATGTTCATCAGCAGCCCCACCAGCAGCGGCGAGACGAAAATCCCTAACAGGCTGGAGGCGGATGCTGAACAAACTGCCGCCGCCACGTTGCCGCCTGCCAGCGAGGTAAAGGCGATAGCAGACTGCACGGTAGCGGGAAGAATGCACAGATACAGGAAACCGGTATACAGGGCTGGATCGACATTCACCGGAGCCCACCAGGCAAACAGTACGCCCAATACAGGGAAGAGGATAAAGGTGCTACACATCACCCACAGATGCAGTCGCCAGTGTCCGCCGCCTGCAATGATGGCCTCGCGCGAGAGTTTGGCGCCATGCATAAAGAACAGCAGGGCGATGGCCGCCGTGGTCAGCCCTTCAAAGAAGGGGACGAAACCGCCGCGAGCCGGGAAAAACGAGGCCAGTAAAACGGTCACCACCAGGGTAAGCGTGAACGGATCAAGGATACGAAAAAGTTTCATAATCACTCCTGAAAGCAGATGTCGCTATTGTGCTTTCTTCCGTTTGAGAAATAAAATTGATTTATTGCATCCATTCATGAATTAAACAGATGAATTATTCATTACGTCAGCTTCGTGTTTTTGTCACCGTGGCGCAGGCTCGCAGTTTTAGCCGGGCGGGGGAGATGATCGGCCTCAGCCAGTCGGCCGTCAGCCATAGCGTTAAGGAGCTGGAAACGCAGACGGGAGTGAAACTGCTTGACCGAACGACGCGTGAGGTGGTGCTTACCGAAGCGGGGCAGCAGCTGGCGACGCGTCTGGAGAGGCTGCTGGACGAGCTGAACAGCACGCTCAGGGATGTGGGGCGACTCGGACAACAGCTTTCCGGCACGGTGAGGGTGGCGGCGAGCCAGACCATCTCTGCGCATCTTATTCCTCAGTGTATTGCCGAAAGTAATCATCGCTATCCGGATATTGATTTTGTTTTGCATGACAGACCGCAGCAGTGGGTGCTGGAGAGTATCCGCCAGGGAGATGTGGATTTCGGCATTGTTATTGACCCTGGTGCGGTAAGCGACCTGGAATGTGAAGCGGTGCTCTCAGAACCCTTTTTGTTGCTTTGTCGCGATGACGACGCGCTGGCATCGCTGCCGCACGTGACATGGCAGGCGTTGCAAGGGGCAAATTTAGTGCTACAGGATTATGCTTCAGGAAGCCGCCCGTTGATTGATGCCGCACTTGTCGCACAAGGTGTGAAGGCAACCATTGTGCAGGAGATAGGGCACCCGGCCACGCTGTTCCCCATGGTCGAAGCCGGGATTGGGATAAGCGTACTACCGGCGCTTGCGCTGCCGTTGCCGCAGGGGAGTCGCTTAACGGTGAGGCGTTTTACGCCCTGCGTTCAACGCCAGCTGATGCTGGTTCGACGTAAAAACCGTTCTCTCTCAGGGGCGGCTCACGCCTGCTGGGACGTGGTGCGCATGCAGGCTCAGCGCTTAATGGAAGCCCGCACGCGCGATCCCCTGTTTAACGATCAAATATAGATATCAATCTTGTGTTCAGCGGAAGGGTTGTTGACGCCTTCCGCCACTGACTGACTGCTTTCCTGTTTTGGCATCTCTTCTTCTGCCTGCTGACGCTGCAATTGCGCCAGCTGTGCCTGCAGCATAGTCAACTGAGATTCGAGTAACTCCTGCTGCTTTTGTTTTTCTTCTGTTGTTGCATCACTCAGTGCCACTTCTTTGAGTTGCTGAGTGGCTTTTGTTATCTGTTTCATCAGCCGATTGATCTGGGAGGCAATGTCATTGCTACCAGAACTGTTATCAGCACTGCCGATTTCCATCGCCGACAGAGAAACTGCATTGAGGGTTGTCATCATGAGATCCTTTTCGCCATAAAACAGAGGTATCGGCAAGGAAAGGATTAGCTTGAGCAAAACTGCCATATCTGGCAGGTTCGAATTGATTAAATCGCAGATAGCAAAAAAGCGCCTTTAGGGCGCTTTTTTACATTGGTGGGTCGTGCAGGATTCGAACCTGCGACCAATTGATTAAAAGTCAACTGCTCTACCAACTGAGCTAACGACCCGAAATGGTGGGCGATGACGGGCTCGAACCGCCGACCCCCTCCGTGTAAA
>CAJQZM010031329.1:0-57261 GCA_907164665.1 Colias nastes | reverse complement strand
GCCGACCCCCTCCGTGTAAAGGAGATGCTCTACCAACTGAGCTAATCACCCCCGCTGTGTGGAGTCGCATTATAGGGAGAGTTGAAAATGAGTCAACGCATTTTCTAAAGTTTTTATTCGTTCGTCGTAAAATTAGACAAAACGATCGCGAAACGGGCGGTGGCGCATGATTTCTAAACAAAAACAGTAAACTCAGGCCCGATTCAGGGAACAACATTGAGGAATCGCCGCACAGTGATAGAATATTGCCCATTGTTTTTTCCCCAGGATTTGCCGATTGCCGGCATCTTTATAACGTAAGGCCATTTCATGAAAATCAAAACTCGCTTCGCGCCGAGCCCGACAGGCTATCTGCACGTCGGTGGTGCACGTACCGCTCTTTATTCCTGGCTTTTTGCACGCCACAACAAAGGTGAGTTCGTGCTGCGTATTGAAGACACCGATCTTGAGCGCTCCACGCCGGAAGCAATCGAAGCCATTATGGATGGTATGAACTGGCTGAATCTGGAATGGGACGAAGGCCCGTATTTCCAGACCAAACGTTTTGACCGCTATAACGCTGTCATTGATGAAATGCTGGTCGCGGGCACGGCGTATAAGTGCTATTGCTCCAAAGAGCGTCTGGATGCCTTGCGTGAAGAGCAGATGGCGAACGGTGACAAGCCGCGTTATGACGGTCGTTGCCGCCACGACCATAGCGAGCATGCGGCTGATGAGCCTTGCGTTGTGCGTTTTGCTAACCCGCAAGAGGGTTCTGTCATCTTTGATGACCAGATCCGTGGCCCGATTGAATTCAGCAACCAGGAGCTGGACGATCTGATCATTCGCCGTACCGACGGCTCACCAACCTACAACTTCTGTGTGGTGGTGGACGACTGGGATATGGAGATCACCCACGTTGTCCGTGGTGAAGACCATATCAACAACACGCCACGTCAAATCAACATCCTGAAGGCGCTGAATGCGCCCGTGCCGGTGTATGCACACGTGTCCATGATCAACGGTGACGACGGTAAAAAACTGTCTAAACGTCATGGTGCCGTGAGCGTGATGCAGTATCGCGACGACGGTTATCTGCCGGAAGCGCTGCTGAACTATCTGGTGCGTCTGGGTTGGGCCCACGGTGACCAGGAGATCTTCAGCCGCGAAGAGATGATCGAACTGTTCTCTCTGAACTCTGTGAGCAAATCAGCGAGCGCATTCAATACCGATAAGCTGCTGTGGCTGAACCATCATTACATCAATACCATGCAGCCAGAATATGTCGCGACGTATCTGCAGTGGCACATTGAGCAGGCTAATATCGATACCCGTACCGGTCCTGAACTGGCCGATCTGGTGAAACTGCTCGGTGAGCGTTGCAAAACGCTGAAAGAGATCGCCGAAAGCTGCCGTTACTTCTACGAAGAATTCGATGAGTTTGATGCCGACGCGGCGAAGAAACACCTGCGTCCGGTTGCCCGCCAGCCGCTGGAAGTGGTGCGTGACAAAATCGCCGCTATCACGGAATGGACCGCGGAGAATGTGCATCACGCGATTCAGGCAACTGCAGATGAGCTTGAAGTCGGTATGGGCAAAGTGGGGATGCCGCTGCGCGTCGCCGTGACCGGTGCAGGCCAGTCTCCAGCGCTGGACGTTACCGTTCATGCAATTGGTAAGTCTCGTAGCGTGGCGCGTATCAATAAGGCACTGGGTTTTATTGCTGAGCGTGAAAGCCAGCAGTAATCAATCGTCAGTGAATCAAACGGCAGGGGAACCTGCCGTTTTTTTTGTCTGCTATTCAGCAATACCGAGACGTGAGAGAAATCCTTTTACCCCCTCGCGCTTCAGCAATACGAGAAGACGCTCCTGTTCAACCTGCGTCATGTTCTCCAGCGAGTCGATGATTTGTGGGAGCAGGGTAGACGATGACGGTATCCCATAAAGAGAGGGCGTTTCGGCCACCTGGTAAATCGCCTGTCGGTGACGGATGGCAGGAAGGCTAATAATATGTTCCTTCACTCGCGCATCGACATGGATCAGTCTTGCTCTTCCACCTTTTACACCGTTAACACCCTCCGTCTTCCATCCCTTCTGGCGTATCCAGCGGTTAACGGTTTGCCTGGCGACGCCCAGACAGTCAGCCAGTTCATCCGTGGTCATTTTGCTGCGTAATCTTTTCATATTAGTTCTGATCGCGAATCCCTAAACGTTGCAACAATCCGGTAATCCCTTCCCGCAGTAACAGCGATGTCAGCTGCTTTTGCTCATCCGGCGTCATTTCATTTGCCAGTGTCAGAAGTAAAGTATGAAGTGAACCCTCGTAGCCAGCGCTGTCTGGCATTTCAGGCGTCTCAGACGCCCTGCGGGCACTGCGGATAAACTCCCGTACCTTTTCATTCACATGCACCAGACGCGCCTTACCACCCTGAACGCCTGGTTTTGGCGATGTAATCCAACCTTCTTTACGTACCCATTTATTGATGGTCTGACGGCTATAGCCAGTGAGCGCGGCTAACTCTTCTGGCGTCATTCGTTCCTTGATCATGCAATGTCCTGAGTGTTAATAGGGTTAATTAGTGGTTCATCTTATAGCACCGTTTTACGCGAAAACGTGACAGGCTTAACTCCTGACTGCGAGCAGGCTCGCAAAGTGATTCATTTGCATGATTTTTCAGCGATTGAAAGGTGGGGACTGATTTTGCCGTTGACACTCAGCGGCGGAATTCATATTATGCCGCCCGTCAACATGACAGCTTTACGACGGGGCTATAGCTCAGCTGGGAGAGCGCCTGCATGGCATGCAGGAGGTCAGCGGTTCGATCCCGCTTAGCTCCACCAAACTCTGAACCCAACAGAGTGCGGTAAGTAAAGTAACATGTGGGGCTATAGCTCAGCTGGGAGAGCGCTTGCATGGCATGCAAGAGGTCAGCGGTTCGATCCCGCTTAGCTCCACCAAAATTTGAACCCTCGTCGAAAGACGGGGGTTTTTTTATGCCTTTGTAAAATGTTTATACTGCTTTTGTTGCGATAAAACGCTTTTTCTATACCTCACCTCAATTCAAATCAATAAACGAGTCTATAAATAGACTTGAACTTGATTCGAGCAATTAATAAACCTATTATCCATCCGGTCAATGATATGATGGTAAAATAGATTCCCTGACTGAATGAATAGAAAAACTTACAATAACGTAAAAATATTTATGATTGCCCTCGCGCTATGCCTGATTGCGGTGCCATTTTCCCGTTATATCTCCCCGCGCGCTATTGTTAACGGGCATGACGTCTATTTAGCATGGCTACCATTAAGCGTTATGCTGGCCGTTATTTTGTTGTTTGGCCGCCGAGCAATTATTCCCGTTCTGTTAGGTTTTACTATTACTAATATATTCGTTGTTGATTTAGCACCGCTACAATATGCAGTTCTCCTGTTTTGTCAGACTTTTTCAGTTTTCGTTGTGTGTGGCATTATCCGTCTTGTGCTGGGCAGGCGCTGGCGCCACAGCGTGCCTAATAAATACATCGGGATCCGTATTTTTTGGCTGGGTTTTATGGTGCCGATAGGTATCAAAATATCAATGTATCTGGCAGGCTATTTATTCGATTTCCCGGTAACAATCTCCACTTACTTCGGTGAAGGCACCCTTATTTACAGCGTTGTGGATATTCAAAGCCTGATCTGCGCGGCGTTGATTTTCACCATGATGTTCTATTATCCATTAAGAATGATTATTAATCCTCGCTACGCCAGAACCTTCTGGCTGCGGAGCGTGAAGCCGGTGTTTTTTCACAAGAAATCATTGTTTATATTTGTCTGGCTGATGCTTCTGATCGCCCTCATGGCAATTTTATGTGCACCGCTAGAGTCACCTATAATTGCAGGATATCTTGTACCCATTATTTTTATTCTTTTTACGTTGGGCATCAGCTGTTTAAGTTATGCGCTTATGTCATTGCTCTGGGCGGCATCCGCACTCCTGCTACTGACCTACAACGACAACTTTTTGAACGGGGTGGAGTCGGGTCACTCGCTCTCCTTTATCCTGTCTGTACTCATCTCTTTCGCCATCTGTTTGCTTTATATGTCGCGGATTTACCGGCGAAGCGAATGGATGAAGAAGGGCTGGCAGGACAGGGCGTTAACCGATCCGTTGACCGGTTTGCCTAACATTCGCGCCCTGGATGACTTTCTCCTGATCCACCCTGACGCCAAGGTGTGTTGTCTGCGAATGGATAATCTGGAGTTTCTGAGTCGCCACTACGGCATTCTGATGCGGGTTCACTGCAAGCGGATGATTACCGCGTCGCTCCAGCCCTTACTGCAAAAAGATGAGCAGCTTTTCCAGTTGCCCGGCAGTGAGCTGGTATTGGTATTGCTGGGGCCGGGTACGTCAGAGCGCCTGCAGCATATGGTCGACCAACTGAATAGCCGCAAGATTTACTGGAACAACACTGGGCTGGATATAGAGTTTGGGGCGTCCTGGGGTGAGGTTGAAGATGGTGAGAACCTGCACCATACGCTTGGGCAGCTTAGCTGGCTGGCGGAGCAGTCATGTGCTGCGCATAATGTGCTTGCTCTGACGAACAGCATTGAGGACGTCTCCGGGCAAACCACCGACAGGGTGCTAATGTTAGGGCGTATTAAACGTGCGCTTGATGCTGACGGGCTCCAGCTGTATGCCCAGTCGATTCAGAATGCCGAGGGGAAAGGATATTACGAAATCCTCTCGCGCCTGGAGAGCGAGGGAGAGATGATCACCCCCGATCGCTTTATTCCGCTGATTGCCCAGTTTAACCTGAGCCATCGCTTTGATCTGAATGTGGTTGAGAAGTTACTGGTCTGGCTGCGGGATAATCCCGCCACGCATGCTGGCACGCGCTTCTCCGTCAATTTGATGCCGATGACCTTGATGCAAAAAGAGGTCGCCACGGAGATTATCGCGCTCTTCGCTCGCTATACCGTCCCGCCCCAGGCCGTGGTCATCGAGATTACCGAAGAACAGGCTTTCTCCAATTCGGGCAGTAGCATTAACAATATCCAGCAGCTGAGGGAGCATGGGTTCCGTATTGCTATTGACGACTTTGGAACAGGCTATGCCAACTTTGAGCGTCTGAAGCGCCTGCAGGCCGACATCATCAAGATCGATGGTTGTTTCGTAAAGGATATCTGCAGCGATAACATGGATGCGATGATTGTGCAGTCGATATGTAATCTGGCGAAAACAAAATCGCTCTGCGTGGTTGCGGAATATGTGGAAACCCCGGCGCAGCGGGATATGCTGCTGCACCTTGGTGTCGATTATCTGCAGGGCTACCTGTTAGGTAAACCCAGACCGCTTGCCGAATTACGGGCATAAAAAAACCGGGAGCTTTCATGCTCCCGGTTTTTTTTCACTCTGCGAGTTAGAGTACCAGCGCTGCGATAGAGGCAGACAGTACGCTCACCAGCGTAGAACCGTACACCAGCTTCAGGCCGAAGCGAGAAACCACGTTACCCTGCTCTTCATTCAGGCCTTTAATCGCACCGGCGATAATACCGATGGAAGAGAAGTTTGCGAAGGAAACCAGGAACACGGACAGAATGCCTTCTGCACGTGGAGAGAGCGTGCTGGCAATTTTCTGCAGATCCATCATTGCCACGAACTCGTTAGAAACCAGTTTGGTTGCCATGATGCTGCCAACCTGCAGTGCTTCATGAGCCGGAACACCCATCACCCATGCGATTGGATAGAAGATGTAGCCCAGGATGCCCTGGAAGGAGATACCGAGCACCGCTGCGAACAGGGCGTTCAGGGCGGCGATCAGCGCGATAAAACCAATCAGCATAGCGGCAACAATAATGGCGACCTTGAAGCCTGCCAGAATGTATTCACCCAGCATTTCGAAGAAGCTCTGCCCTTCATGCAGGTTTGACATCTGGATGTTCTCTTCGCTTGCATCAACACGGTAAGGGTTGATCAGCGACAGCACAATAAAGGTGCTGAACATGTTCAGGACCAGCGCCGCCACCACGTATTTTGGCTCCAGCATGGTCATGTATGCGCCCACGATAGACATGGATACGGTAGACATTGCGGTTGCCGCCATGGTGTACATGCGGTTACGCGACATTTTGCCCAGAATATCTTTGTACGCGATGAAGTTCTCAGACTGACCGAGGATCAGTGAGCTCACGGCGTTAAAGGATTCCAGTTTGCCCATGCCGTTCACCTTGGACAGCAGGAAGCCAATCGCGCGGATAACCACTGGCAGAACGCGGATGTGTTGCAGAATACCAATCAGTGCAGAGATGAAGACGATAGGGCACAGCACCTTCAGGAAGAAGAAGGCCAGACCTTGATCGTTCATGCTGCCAAAGACGAAGTTAGTCCCTTCGTTAGCAAACCCGAGCAGTTTTTCGAACATCTCGGAGAAGCCTTTCACGAAGCCGAGGCCCACGTTGGAGTTCAGGAAGAACCACGCAAGTAATACTTCAATGACCAGCAGTTGGACAACATAGCGAATACGAATATTTTTGCGGTCTGTGCTGACCAGCAATGCGAGTGCAGTAACGACAACGAGTGCCAGGACAAAATGAAGGACGCGGTCCATATTTGCTCCAAATATGAGGCAGGTTTAATTTTCGTGCACATTCTATGTAACAAGCGAAAAGAAAACGAGATCAAGAACACACTATAGTTACATCCTGTGACGAGTCTCAAAAATAGTGATCAACAATACATTTTTGTTATGTTAGGTAAATGAGTGAAAAGTTAAGTTTGTGTGCTAGGCTTCACAAAAGTGTGCGCTAACTCTGCTTCATTTAGAGCACCCGCATCTCACCTGCCCATCTATCGTCAAAAGCTATCAGAGAAATCATTACAAACCTTACAAATGAACTTGATAATCATTCTCATTTTGATAGCATTAAACATAGCAAAGGCTATATTTCAGAGGCAGAAATGACAAACAGTCGCGTAGAGGGTAGCAGTGGCAGAGCAGCGCGCAAGTTGCGGTTCGCATTAATGGGACCTGCGTTCATTGCTGCCATTGGCTATATCGATCCGGGCAATTTTGCGACCAACATTCAGGCCGGGGCCAGCTTTGGCTACACATTGCTGTGGGTGGTCGTCTGGGCAAACCTGATGGCCATGCTGATCCAGATGCTCTCAGCGAAGCTCGGCATTGCCACGAGCAAAAACCTGGCTGAGCAGATCCGCGACCACTACCCGCGTCCGGCGGTTTGGCTGTACTGGGTCCAGGCTGAAATTATCGCCATGGCAACCGACCTTGCCGAATTCATTGGGGCTGCGATTGGATTTAAACTGATCCTCGGCGTGTCATTGTTGCAGGGGGCAGTGCTGACCGGGATTGCGACTTTCCTTATTCTGATGCTGCAGCGCCGTGGACAAAAGCCGCTGGAAAAAGTCATCGGCGGTCTGCTGCTGTTTGTTGCTGCAGCCTATATTGTGGAGCTGATCTTCTCCCAGCCGAATCTGGTGCAGCTGAGTAAAGGGATGGTGATCCCAAGTCTGCCCACCTCTGAAGCGGTATTCCTGGCAGCTGGCGTCCTCGGGGCGACCATTATGCCGCATGTGATTTACCTGCACTCCTCCCTGACACAACATCTGCACGGTGGCACCCGTAAGGAACGTTATTCCGCGACAAAATGGGATGTCGCGTTTGCCATGACGATTGCCGGTTTCGTGAATCTGGCGATGATGGCGACCGCCGCTGCCGCTTTCCACTTTAATGGTCACACGGGGATTGCCGATCTCGATCAGGCTTATCTGACGCTGGAACCGTTACTGAGCCATGCCGCAGCAACGATATTTGGGCTGAGCCTGGTGGCTGCTGGCCTCTCTTCCACGGTGGTAGGTACGCTGGCGGGACAAGTGGTGATGCAGGGATTTGTGCGTTTTCATATTCCGCTGTGGGTGCGTCGCGCCGTCACCATGCTACCGTCGTTTATTGTGATTCTGATGGGGCTGGATCCTACCCGCATTTTGGTAATGAGCCAGGTCCTGCTGAGTTTTGGTATTGCCCTTGCGCTGGTGCCGTTGCTGATTTTTACCAGCGATAAAACGCTGATGGGCGATCTCGTGAACTCGACGCTGGTGAAAAGGACCGGGTGGGCGATTGTGGTCGTGGTGGTGGCGCTGAATCTGTGGTTGTTAGTCGGAACCGCGCTGGGTCTTTAAAACAAAAAAAGGAGCCAAAAGGCTCCTTTTTACGTTAGTGACGATGGCCGTGACCACCGTGACCATGTTTACCACCGTGTCCACCCCAGCCGCCACGACGGTCATCGCGATCGTTCCAGCCTTCACGGTAGCCGCGTTCATAGGCGTTGTTTTTATACCAGCCGCGATGCCGACCATTATCATGCTTGCGCCAGTGGTCACCACGCCATTCATAATGACGGTTCCAGTAATCACGGTCGCGCCAGTAGCCACCGTCCCAGTATCTGCCGTAGTCATCACGATCGCCAATTTGTAATTTTACTGATGGCAACAGGGTGATCTCGCCAGCATTGGCGACCAGCGGGGCAGAAGCCATTAATACCGCTGCTAAAATCAGTGACCTGAACATACTCTTCTCCTTCACGATCGGGGCCTTGTGGGCCTGTTAACGCAATATTACGAGTTGGTAAAGCCTCGTTTCATCGCCTCAACTCCGAATTCCTGGATAAGAGCACTTTTTGCTAAAATCGGCTTTAATTTGTTCAGGCCAGAATATCTTCGATCCGCGTCAGTTCATCTTCCGTGAAATGGCGATTGTCCAGCATGCCCACCGCGTCATCGATTTGCGCGGTTTTACTGGCCCCAATCAGTACAGAAGTCACAGTATCGTGGCGTAAAATCCAGGCCAGAGACATCTGCGATAGCTTCTGACCGCGGCTTTCGGCAAGGGCGTTTAACTTGCGCACTTTTTCCAGCTTTTCTTCGGTGAGCTGATCCGGGTTCAGGAACTTGCTGCCGCTGGCCGCACGGGAGTCCGCTGGAATGCCGTTCAGATAACGGTTGGTTAATTGACCGCCTGCGAGAGGAGAGAAGGGAATACACCCAACTCCTGTCTGCTGCAGTACATCCAGCAAGCCCGCTTCAGGGGCACGCTCAAACATCGAATATTTAGGCTGGTGGATAAGACAAGGCGTACCGAGGTCGTGAAGGATTTCAATTGCCTGGCGCGCCAGTTCCGCAGGATAGTTGGATAATCCGACGTACAGTGCCTTGCCCTGTCGCACCAGATGGTCGAGCGCTTTCATTGTTTCCTGAAGCGGTGTTTCCGGGTCCGGGCGGTGATGATAGAAGATGTCGACATACTCCAGCCCCATGCGTTTCAGGCTCTGATCCAGACTCGATATCAGGTATTTACGCGAGCCCCGGTCGCCGTAGGGACCGTCCCACATGGTATATCCTGCTTTCGTCGAGATAATTAACTCATCGCGCCAGGGGAGAAAATCTTCCAGCAAAATGCGTCCGAAATTACGTTCGGCTGAACCGGGAGGAGGACCATAGTTGTTGGCAAGGTCGAAATGCGTAATCCCCAAATCGAACGCGCGCTGTAAAAGTTGACGGCTGTTTTCGATGAGCGTGGCATCACCAAAGTTATGCCAAAGCCCAAGCGAGATGGCGGGCAATTTCAGCCCGCTTTGTCCGCAGCGGCGATACTGCATTGTCTGATAACGATTTTTATCCGGCTGATAACGCATGATCGTGACCTCTGACGCTGATAAGAAAAACGTGTGTATACGGTTACACTAACGCGAAGAAAGAGAGAATAGCGCAGCATTTTTTGTAAAGCATTCTTTCCGACTCCTTCTTACTGCCTTTTCTGGACAGTCATCACGCTTATTTAATACTCAAGGTGAGAACAACATTAGAAGGATACCTGTTTATGCGTACCCCATATTGTGTCGCCGATTACCTGCTGGACCGTCTGACTGATTGTGGAACCGATCATCTGTTTGGCGTGCCGGGCGACTATAACCTGCAGTTTCTCGACCATGTAATAGACAGCCCGGATATCTGTTGGGTGGGTTGTGCCAACGAGCTTAACGCGTCATATGCTGCAGACGGCTATGCCCGATGTAAGGGCTTTGCCGCGCTGTTAACCACATTCGGCGTCGGAGAGCTAAGCGCCATGAACGGGGTGGCGGGTAGCTTTGCCGAACACGTTCCCGTGTTGCATATTGTGGGGGCGCCGGGAATGGCGGCGCAGCAAAAAGGCGAGTTATTGCACCATACCTTAGGTGACGGTGAGTTCCGTCATTTTTACCATATGAGCGAACCCATCACCGTCGCGCAGGCGATCCTGACCGAACAAAATGCCTGCTACGAAATTGACCGCGTGCTGACCACCATGCTGCGCGAACGCCGTCCAGGCTATTTGATGTTGCCTGCGGATGTGGCGAAAAAAGCCGCGACACCACCTGTAAGCGCTCTCACCGTTAAGCCTTTTCACGCGGACAATGCCTGTCTCAAAGCGTTTCGTGATGCCGCCCGGAGTCGCCTGGCCATGAGCAAACGGACCGCGCTGCTGGCCGATTTTCTGGTGCTCCGCCATGGGCTAAAACCTGCGCTGCAGAAATGGGTGAAAGAGGTGCCGATGGCACACGCCACCATGCTGATGGGGAAAGGGATTTTTGATGAGCGTCAGGCGGGTTTTTACGGCACTTACAGTGGTTCAGCGAGCGCGGAGCCGGTCAAAGAGGCGATTGAAAGAGCTGACACAGTGCTGTGCATTGGAACGCGGTTTACCGATACCCTGACCGCCGGGTTCACTCACCAGCTCACTCCCGCTCAGACCATCGAAGTGCAGCCTCATGCTTCCCGCGTGGGCGACGTCTGGTTTACGGGCATTCCCATGCTGCAGGCGATTGAGACGCTGGCAGAGTTATGCAAACAACATGTGCATGAAAGCCCTGCACCCTCGACACACAGTGGTTTTTCCTGGCCTGCAGAGGGAGCTTCGCTCACGCAGGAGAACTTCTGGAGCACGCTGCAAACCTTCATTCGTCCCGGCGACATTATTCTTGCCGATCAGGGCACCTCGGCGTTCGGCGCGATCGATCTTCGCTTACCTGCGGACGTTAATTTTATTGTTCAGCCGCTCTGGGGGTCGATTGGCTACACGCTGGCGGCGGCCTTTGGCGCGCAGACGGCATGCCCGGACCGGCGCGTGATTGTCCTGACCGGGGATGGTGCCGCACAGCTGACGATTCAGGAAATGGGCTCAATGCTGCGCGATAAGCAGCACCCGATTATCCTGGTGCTCAACAACGAAGGGTACACGGTTGAGAGAGCCATACACGGACCTGAACAGCGGTACAACGATATCGCGCTGTGGAACTGGACGCAGATCCCGCAGGCACTGAGCCTGGATCCTCAGGCCGAATGCTGGCGGGTCAGTGAAGTCGATCAGCTGGCGGACGTGCTGGAAAAAGTGGCGCACCATGAGCGGCTTTCGCTCATTGAGGTCATGCTGCCCAAAGCGGATATTCCTCCGCTGTTGGGCGCGATAACCAAAGCGCTGGAGGCGCGAAATAGCGCCTAATCACTTATCGTTTCGCCAGGCCATCATCATCGGTTTGCCCGCCAGCAGGAGCCAGGCGGGCAACATCACGATACAAAGCAGAGGGAAGAGGGTAGAGTCAGGCACCACCACGGCGGCCATAAACAGGCTCAGCCATGCATCCCGCGTCACTACCAGTACTAGCCCGAGAATCGAACACGAAACGGTTATCGCAGCCGGTACGGCGTCCACATGCTCGTGCAACATCAGACCTAACGCTACCCCGACAAACACCGCCGGGAAGATGCGTCCGCCTCGAAAACCGCACGCGGCGGCCACGACCAGCGCCGCCAGCTTTATCACCGCAAACAGCAGATAATCCGACACGCTAAACACCTGACTGAATGCCAGCTGCTGCATTTCGTCCAGGCCTTTAAACAGCGTCACTTTTCCGCCGATAGCGCCCAGAATGCCGAGAAGCAGCCCCCCGACGCCCAGAATCAGCACCGGATGTTTGAGCTTATGCATCAGCCGATGCAGGCGCGGAAGACACCATACTGCGACCATGCCGAGCGCAATGGCGATGGCGACCACTATTGCGCCGCTGAAAATGTCCGCGACCTGCATCTGGCCATAGTGGGGGAGAGGGAGAGAGAAGTGGGGATGGAAAAACAGGCTGGTGGTCAACGCACCGGCAGCGGCGGCCATCAGCGGCGCAAAGAGTTTGTCCCAGAGCGGGACGTCATTATTACCGCTCAGCGTCTGGGAGAAGATCAGCGCGGCGGCGACGGGAGTGCCGAACAGCGCGCCGATGGTGCCTGCAGAGGCCAGGATCGTCCAGTCCAGCGCGTTGACGCGCGGTAAAATGCGCGAACCCAGGAAAACCGCCAGCGCGATATTGACCGCCATGATCGGATGTTCAGGCCCCAGGCTGACGCCGCCCGCCAGACCCACGATCAGCGCAACGATCAGTCCCGGCAGCGCTGCCGGGCTGACGGGCGCGCCGATCAACGGTTCCTGCGCGGGATCGGGCCCGGCATGGTCCGGACTGAAACGAATCACCAAACCCACCGCAATACCGGTGAGCGTCAGCATGACGATAATCCATACAGGAGAATCAGGGCTGAAGCCCATATTGGCAGGCAGGGCGGTCCATAACATCGTTTGCAGTACCGACGCGACTTTCATCACGACGATGAGCACCAGGCTTGAAGCAACGCCAATAACGAGCGCCGGTATTGCTAATAACAGCATGGTTCTGGCTCGCGGGTGGAGCATGATGATTTCCTTGTACAAAACGGTATAACGTTACTTTGCACAATCAGCTTTATGGCAATAGTGCAAAAGGTGCTGAAACGGTAAAGTTATTCTGTGACGAAGATCGATAATCCTGGGGCATTCACTTTCTGGTCGTTGTTGTTATCACGCCTTGAATTTACAGTGTTCCAAAGATTTATTCTGACTTTAGCGGAGCAGTAGAAGAATGACAAAGTATGCTTTGGTAGGTGATGTGGGCGGCACGAACGCGCGCCTTGCACTCTGCGATGTAAATAGCGGTGACATTTCCCAGGCGAAAACCTATTCAGGGCTGGATTATCCAAGTCTGGAAGCCGTGGTTCGCGTATATCTTGAAGAGCATAAGGTCAGCGTTGAAGACGGCTGTATCGCTATTGCGTGCCCGATTACCGGTGACTGGGTGGCTATGACCAACCACACCTGGGCCTTCTCCATTGCCGAAATGAAAAAAAACCTCGGCTTTGCGCATCTTGAAATCATCAATGACTTCACGGCGGTATCGATGGCGATCCCGATGCTGAAGCCGGAACACCTGATCCAGTTTGGCGGCACGGCACCGGTCGAAGGCAAGCCGATTGCGGTTTACGGCGCGGGAACCGGGCTGGGCGTCTCTCACCTTGTCCACGTCGATAAGCGCTGGGTCAGTCTGCCGGGCGAAGGCGGCCACGTGGATTTCGCACCGAACAGTGAAGAAGAGGGCATTATCCTCGAAGAGTTACGTGCTGAGATCGGCCACGTTTCTGCCGAGCGCGTGCTGTCGGGCCCCGGGCTGGTCAATTTGTACCGTGCGATTGTGAAATCTGATGGTCGTCTGCCTGAAAATCTGCAGCCTAAAGACGTGACCGAGCGCGCCCTGGCGGACAGCTGCATCGATTGTCGTCGTGCCTTGTCCCTGTTCTGCGTGATTATGGGGCGCTTCGGCGGCAACCTGGCGCTGACGCTGGGCACCTTTGGCGGCGTCTATATTGCGGGCGGTATCATGCCGCGCTTCCTCGAGTTCTTTAAAGCCTCCGGTTTCCGCGGCGGGTTTGAAGATAAAGGGCGCTTCAGAAGCTACGTGCAGGACATCCCTGTTTACCTGATTGTGCACGATAATCCAGGGCTGCTGGGATCGGGTGCGCATTTGCGTCAGGTTCTGGGACAAATTCTCTGATGGTCATTCCCCTCTCCATCGGGGGAGGGGAACGTTCACAGGTGCATCAGCTGGCGAAACTCTTTTACCTTGCTGCGGCTCACGGGCACCTGGAAGTCGAGATCCTTCAGTCGCAAAATATACGTGTTGTTAAACCAGGGTTCGATCTCGCGGATCTTGTTCAAATTGACGCAAAACGATCGGTGGCAGCGGAAGAAGTGCGCCGCAGGTAGCTTGCTGCAAAACTCGGTGATGTTCATCGCCATCACGTACGATTCACGTCGCGTATAGACAAACGTCATCTTTTCATGTGCTTCGGCGTAATAAATATCGTCGATAGGCGTGACGATGATCCTTTCATCCTTCACCAGATTAATGGTGTCATTCTCCCGGATAGCAGGGCTTGCGGTCGCAGGCGCGGCTTGCTGTTTCCATGCCGCTTCCAGCTTTTGCAGCATGCTGATAATACGCGACTCCTGATAAGGCTTGAGGATGTAGTCAAACGCTTCCAGCTCGAAGGCCTCCACGGCGTGCTCTTTCCACGCGGTAACAAAGACAATAAAGGGCTTGTGGGCAAACTGATTAATATTTTGCGCCAGCAGTACGCCATCCAGCGACGGAATATTAATATCGAGAAAAATGGCATCGACCCGGTTGTGCTGGAGGAACTTCAGCACGTCCAGGCCATCTTCGAATGTGCCTACAATCTCCATCTGGCTGTGCGTTTTGATGAGCCAGCTCAGCTCCTGTTGAGCCAGAACCTCATCTTCAACAATGATGACTTTCATCTGTAACTCCGGCCTATGGCATCAGGGATATCGGTGCATGAACGGGCGTGCGTTCATTCGGCACGTAAAACGCGATTTCTGTGCCCGGCTCCAGGCGATGAATGTGCAGCCCGTCGCCGAACAGCAGTTTGACCCGGTGGTGGACATTCAAAAGGCCAATCTTATTGCCCGGCATTTCGTTGGATTCCACGCGTTCAATAACCTTTGGGTCGATACCGTGGCCGGTATCGCGCACCGCAATGCGCACGCGATTCCCGCTCTCGGTCACGCTAATGGTCACTACGCCTTTGCCTTTGCACGGCTGAATTCCGTGGACAATGGCGTTTTCTACCAGCGGCTGGATCAGCAGGCTTGGGATCACGCAGTTGACCTCTTCATCAATATCGTAAATGACGGTGAGCTTATCGCCAAAGCGGGCCTGCTCGATCGCGATGTAATCTTTGATCTGATAAAGCTCTTTTTTGATGTCGATCTGCTCGTCATCTTTCAATTCAATGTTGTAGCGCAGATAGCGTGACAGGTTGAAAATCAGCTGGCGGGCGGTGTCCGGATTAAGGCGAATGGAGGAGGAGATGGCGTTCAGCGCGTTAAACAGGAAATGAGGATTAATTTTACTTTGCAGCGCGCGTAGCTCTGCCTTATTTGCCATTTCGCGCAGCTGCTCCGCGCGCGAGACTTCCAGCTGAGTTGAGATGATTTGCGACAGACCAATCGCCATTTCCTGTAATGAGGAGGTGATCTGGTGCGCATGGCAGTAGTAAATCTTCAGCGTGCCCGTGACGACCCCTTTCTCCCACAATGGGATCACCAGCATGGAATGTATTTCGGGCGTCCTGTGGGCTTCATCATTGTTTTTAATGATGATTTTACCGTAGTTGATCGCCTGTCGGGTGGTTGGGCTGATGGTGTCGTCGTTGTCACGATAGTTGTGCTCCCCGACGCCCACGTAGGCCAGCACGTGGTCGATATTGGTGATGGCGACGGCATCGGCGTGAATATCACGACGGATGATATCGCAGACCTGGCGTAAAGACTCAACGTTAACGTGGCGGAACAGCGGCAACGTTTTGTTGGCAATATCGAGTGCCAGCTTGGCCTGACGTGCGGCGCTGGCCTCTTTTTCCCCTTCGACACTCTGTACCAGCAGAACAATAAAGCCGATGCAGACGCTGCCGAGGATCATCGGAATACCGATTTTCGAAACAATATCCAGCCCAAGAGCGGTCGTGGGTGCCCACACCACAACCAAAATCATGGTCAAGGTTTCACACACCATGCCCGCGATGATCCCGGCGCGCCAGTGCTGCTTTTTGGGGAATTTTCGGTTAATCCAGCCGGACAGGATCCCGGCGATAATGCTGGTAATAAAGCACGGAATAGCCGTCACGCCGCCGATATCAATCAAATAGCGGTGTGTGCCGGCAATCAATCCAGTGATCACCCCAACCCAGGGGCCAAACAGTATCCCGCCTGACATCACGGCGATAATGCGCACGTTGACCAGCGACCCTTCGACAGGCACTCCGGACCAGGTGCTGAAAAGGGCAAACATCGAAAAGATGGCGGTTACGGCCAGCAGCTCTTTTGGCGAGTGCGCTGACTTGTGCAGAAGCTCGCGGAACAGGCGAATGCGAATGAGGAAAAACAGACAAATCAGCATTAGCGCTGCGCGATCAAATACCGCCAGCAGCATATCGAATATTTCGTGCACAAGTGAACCTGGAGAATCGGGAAAGAACCATGATAAAAAACCTGGCGCGTATTGACCAGCTATCCGTCAGGTTTATCAAATGAGGAAAAACCATAGTTTACAAAGGGGATTGTTCGGAAAGTTCTTCAGTCCGGCTGAATTTTTCTGAACGAAGCGCAGCGAGGTAATGGTTATGATAACATCATGTTAAATAACAGGTATTAAAAAACCGTTTTCCGTCATCAGCCTTCCGCTTTTAGCGACAGCAGGGTTCCTGTTTTAACGCGATATCTTTTTTTTGCTTTCCCTCTCGACAGCATGTTTTTTTTCAGGTTATTTTCTAAGCACGCCACATCGGTGGCAGCGTCGCTCGGACGGTCCGGGCGCTAACGTTAATCTGAGGAATCTATGGCTGAATTCAGTCCTGAACGCCGTTTCACGCGTATCGATCGTCTCCCCCCTTATGTTTTCAATATCACTGCTGAGCTGAAGATGGCTGCGCGTCGGCGCGGCGAAGATATCATCGATTTCAGCATGGGTAACCCTGACGGCCCAACGCCGCCGCATATTGTTGAGAAACTCTGTACCGTTGCCCAGCGCCCGGATACGCATGGTTACTCAACGTCTCGCGGTATTCCTCGATTACGTCGTGCCATTTCCCGCTGGTACCAGGATCGCTACCAGGTGGACATCGATCCTGAAAGTGAAGCCATTGTCACCATTGGCTCGAAAGAAGGGCTGGCACACCTGATGCTGGCGACGCTGGATCACGGTGATACCGTGCTGGTGCCAAACCCCAGCTATCCGATCCATATCTACGGTGCGGTGATTGCTGGCGCGCAGGTTCGTTCTGTGCCGCTGGTGGAAGGCGTAGACTTCTTTAACGAACTGGAACGCGCGATTCGTGAAAGCTACCCGAAACCAAAGATGATGATCCTCGGTTTCCCGTCGAACCCAACGGCCCAGTGCGTTGAGCTCGAATTCTTTGAGAAAGTGGTCGCCCTGGCAAAACGTTACGACGTGCTGGTGGTTCACGATCTCGCCTATGCGGATATTGTCTACGACGGATGGAAGGCGCCTTCCATTATGCAGGTGCCGGGCGCACGCGATGTGGCGGTCGAGTTCTTCACGCTGTCGAAAAGTTACAACATGGCGGGTTGGCGCATTGGCTTTATGGTGGGTAACAAGACGCTGGTAAATGCGCTGGCGCGTATTAAGAGTTACCACGACTACGGCACATTTACGCCGCTACAGGTTGCTGCAATTGCTGCGCTTGAAGGCGATCAGCAGTGTGTACTGGATATTGCTGCCCAGTATAAGCGGCGTCGCGATGTGCTGGTGAAAGGTCTGCATGAAGCGGGCTGGATGGTGGAAATGCCGAAGGCGTCCATGTACGTCTGGGCTAAAATTCCTGAGCCCTATGCGGCAATGGGTTCGCTGGAGTTTGCCAAGAAGCTCTTGCAGGATGCGAAGGTGTGCGTCTCGCCGGGCATCGGGTTTGGCGATTATGGCGATACCCACGTGCGGTTTGCGTTGATTGAAAACAGCGACCGCATTCGTCAGGCGGTCAGGGGGATCAAGAGCATGTTCCGGGCTGACGGGCTTCTCTCATCAAAAAATGTGGCTGAACAGCCCGAAACCTGACGACACAAAAAACAGGCGCCTTGAGCGCCTGTTTTTTGACTGCATGTTCTTTGCTAGATCATCAGGGCAAAGGTTCCGGCCCAGACTAAAACAATCACCGAAATGCCCATAAAGAAATATTTCACGTTTCATCACTCCGCGTATCTTGTGGTACGCATTCAAAAACAGAGTCCACCTGATTATAGAGAGTTGAAATCGGGCTAAAACGGAAATCGGAATTATCCCGCTACGCCTCAGACTCCACCTCAGAATTCTGCGCTTCCCATTGTCAGACGGCGCTAATGTACGCCTAAAAATGGGGGGTGACAAGTGGGATTTTTTTAAATACTTTCCGATACTTACGAGTGTCGTGGAACGGCGACAGTTTGATTTCAGTACGCAATAAATTCCCGTTGAGCGACGCAGAAAAAAGACGGTTACTCAGGGTAATTACAGGTGATTGAAAAGGTTAGTTTCTTAGCGAAACTAACCTTCTGGAAGGCTTAGATATAAAGAGAGGCTTCGCCCAGCGGACGGGTTTTGAAGCGGCGGTGCATCCACAAATACTGCTCAGGTGCACGCATGATCTCGAACTCGATAACCTTGTTGATAAAGGTCGCGGCTTCACATTCATTTTCCGGGTAGTTCGCCATTTCCGGGGAGATGTGCAAGCGATAACCTGATTTATCCGCTTTTCTGACCATCGTTACGGTCAGCATAGCGGCACCAGAAAGGCGTGAAATTACAAAGGTGCCATTGGTCGTAGCAACGTCTTTAACGGCGAAGAAAGGCGCGAAGCTGCTGCCTTTACGGCCATAATCCTGATCGGGTGCAAACCAGACGGCCTCACCTTTTTTCAGCGCACCAACCATGCCGCGCAGATTGTTACGGCTGATCATCGCCTTGTTTGAGCGCATACGGCCGCGAGTCTGAACCCACTCCATCAGCGCGCTGTTGTGCGGACGGTAGGTTGCCATCATCGGCTGGCAAAGACCCATCACGCGACCGCCGAGTTCGAGGGACATAAAGTGAACTCCGACGACCATCACGCCCCGATTCTGTGCCTGGGCACGCTTCAGGTTATCCAGACCTTCTACATCAAACCATTTACGCACGCGCTCATCAGGCCAGAACCAGGCCATACCGGTTTCCAGCAATGCCATGCCGATAGATTTAAAGTTCTCAGCGATCAGCTTTTCGCGCTGCTGCGCATTGTAGTGCGGGAAGCAAAGTTCAAGATTTTTACGTGCGATAGACTCGCGACGTTTAAGGAAATAGCGCGATGCGCTGCCGAGTCTTGAGCCCAGTATGCGGATCACCGGGTAAGGAAGCTGGACCAGCAACCAAAGCACGCCAAGACCAAACCATGTAAACCAGTAACGCGGGTGCAAGAACGCGCGTTTGAATGAGGATTCAGACAAATTAGAGGAACCTTTGTAAAACCGGTAAAAGTAACGCGCTTAGCGATACCACGTGCCTATTAGACCGTAGTGCAAGGTCATGGTTGCAGGCTTTACCGATCTTTACGGCGTTACCTGGCCATAGCTGACATTGGATGGGCGGCATAATGTAGCACCCTTATAGGTTATGTGCTATTACTCGTTTTTGATTAAAAAAGCGGCGATTACCGAGAGGCTTGATTTTGCTATTGTTATAAATGAGCGAAAGTCACTCTTTTGAGGGCGTTACGATGGATACATATCTGCAAACGGTGAAAGATGAGTGGGTGCAACTGATCAATGAAACTGAGCCACACATTCATCAAGTTACCGCCCAACTTGCCAGCGAGCATGCCACTGTTCTGATTGCTGAGTTCTATCGTGTTGTTCTGGCCGATCCTATTGTTGCTGAGTTTTTGACCACTGAACAGGTGGAAAGACAATTGCAGGAAGCGCTGCGTCGGTGGCTGGTTGATGTTCTCTCCTGTCAGGTTGGGCAGGTTGAGGAGCAGATACGCGCCCAGCAGCGTGCCGCAGATGTGCATGCCCGTATCGGCATCTCTGTCGACCTGGTCGAAATGGGTTTCAGGGTGCTGAAAAAATTGCTGTTACCTATCATTAACGCCACGCCCCATCCCTCTGACGTGAAGCTCAGCGTTTATCACTACGCCATTAACAGTATCGATCTGGCGATGGAGGTAATGTCGCGTGCGTATGTCTTCAGCGAGAACAATGCGGCGAAAGAGGATGAAAACTACCGGATTTTCTCGCTGATGGAGAATGCGGAAGAAGAGAAGGAACGTCAGACCGCTGCGCTGCTGACCTGGGAAATGACGCTGCTCTATAAGGTGATGTTAGATTCCAGCATAGGCAACAGCCGACCGCTCGGGCAATCAGATTTTGGGCTGTGGTTTAGCCATAAAGGACGTCACTATTTCAGCGGTATTGCCGAAGCAGGGCATATCTCCCGTCTTATTCAGGAGTTTGACGAGGCGTTTAATGAGGTTCGCCAGGCTGACGATGCGCTTCATGACAGGTCACGGCAGGTCAAATTTTTGCGGCAGGTGCGTAACACCCTCTCGCAAATCGTTACCCTGCTGCGTGAGCTGTTTGATGAGGTTTCCCGGCATGAGGTGGGAATGGACGTGCTCACCCGACTGCTGAACCGTCGCTTCCTGCCGACCATTTTTAAACGTGAAATCACCCATGCCACCCGCGCCGGTACGCCGCTGTCGGCGCTACTGATCGATGTTGATAAATTCAAGCAAATCAATGATACCTGGGGCCACAATACGGGTGACGAAATCCTGCGAAAAGTGGCGGGTGCGTTTTATGACAACGTTCGCACCTGCGACTACGTATTTCGCTACGGTGGCGATGAGTTTTTAATTGTGCTGACGGAAATCACCGAAGCTGACGCCCTGCGTATTGCAGAACGGATCCGCAAGCGCGTAGAAAAAATTAAGATTAGCTCCCCGACCGGCGAGGCGATCTCTCTTTCCCTTTCAATCGGGGCGGCGATGTTCAATGGGCATCCTGACTACGAACGTCTGATACAGGCAGCGGATGAAGCGCTGTATGGTGCAAAACGACGCGGGCGGAACTGTGTGGAGTTGTGGAAAATGCAGTGATTTTATGAAGTCAGGAAGAACGAAAGTGTCCCCTGCAGGAATCGAACCTGCAACTAGCCCTTAGGAGGGGCTCGTTATATCCATTTAACTAAGGGGACGAGGCGGCACGAGTATAGCGTTATTTACACTTTGCGTTAAGCGCATTGCCGCCTGACTGCTCAAAGAGTCACCATTCAGGCCGATTTTTTTGCCGATTTTTCATTATCTTCCTGCGCCTTGAGCTCGGCCTTACGCTTGTTCGACATATCATTGCGGATTTGCGCATGGCTCAACAGCGCGAAGATAAAGGTCCCGCCGCAAATATTGCCCGCCAGCGTCGGCAGGGCGAATGGCCAGAAGAAATCGCTCCAGTGTAGCGTGCCATTAAAGACCAGATAGAGAATTTCAACGGTACCCACCACGATGTGCGTGGTATCGGCGAGCGCAATCAGCCAGGTCATCAGAATGATCACCACAATTTTTGCGCTGCCTGCCGAGGGGAACATCCACACCATGGTGGCGATGATCCAGCCGGAGATAATCGCATTCGAGAACATCTCTAAGGGCGTGTTTTTCATCACATCCATGCCAATTTTTACAAACGCATCCCGGGTGGGCTCATCAAATATTGGCATATACTCAAAGGCCCAGGCCGCGATGCCTGTACCAATGATATTCCCAAGCAATACCACGCTCCAGAGCCGCATCAGCAAGCCGAAATTGCCCAGGGTAGGGTTTTGCATCACGGGCAGCACGGCAGTGACGGTGTTTTCAGTAAAGAGCTGCTGGCGCGCCATGATGACGATGATAAAGCCGAAGGTGTAGCCAAGATTCTCCAGTAAAAAGCCACCCGGCACGCCCTCCAGCTGGACATGAAATATGCCTTTGGCCAGCAGTGACGCACCCATCGAGAGACCCGCAGCAATCGCCGACCAGAACAGGGCCATGGCATCGCGTTCCATCTCCTTTTCACCATCCTGACGTATATGCTCGTGGATCGCCATCGCACGGGAGGGCAGGCGATCTTCGTCAATTTCTATCTTCTCGCCACGCTCTTTTTCCTCACTCTCAATTTCTACGTCCTCATTGCTCTCGCCAATTTTTTCTTCGCCCACTTCTTTCATAACCGCTCCTGGAGGATGATCTTTCTTTTAATCGTAGCGGCTTTTATCGTGATGCCTGTGGGGATGCTCTTAAATTGGTGGCAATGGCAACAAAGGTGATACATCTCTTTCAAAGACATTATAAAATTGCCAGCGAAACGAATTCCTAAAGCCAGGCTATGCTGAGATCAGAGTGACGGTGGTTACTGCCCGTAATTGTGCTCATAGACATCGGGAAACGTGCTGTTACAATCACTTGCACGTTTTCATACGGAGCGCCAGATGCTCCGTTACGGATGGCAATCAACGATAGCCATACTGAACAGGGAGATAATTATGAAACTTCGGCTGTCGGCGCTTGCGCTGGGCGCGACGATGCTTGTGGGCTGCGCCAGCTCCGGGGAGCAAACGGGACGCTCCGATCCTCTTGAAGGATTTAACCGATCGATGTACAGCTTCAACTATAACGTGCTGGATCCGTATGTGGTTCGCCCGGTAGCGGTGGCATGGCGCGATTATGTTCCACAACCTGCGCGTAATGGATTAAGCAATTTCACCAGTAACCTGGAAGAGCCTGCGGTGATGGTGAACTATTTCCTGCAAGGTGACCCGTATCAGGGGATGGTGCACTTTACGCGCTTCTTCCTGAACTCCCTGCTGGGTATGGGCGGCTTCATTGATGTCGCTGGCATGGCAAACACAAAACTGCAGCGTGAACAGCCGCACCGTTTCGGCAGCACGTTGGGGCATTACGGTGTAGGTTATGGTCCGTATGTGCATCTGCCGTTCTATGGCAGTTTCACCGTGCGTGATGATGGCGGCGATATGGTGGATACGCTGTATCCTGTGCTGTCATGGCTGACCTGGCCGCTGTCGATTGGTAAGTGGACGGTGGAAGGGATCGAAACGCGCGCGCAACTGCTGGACTCTGACGGCCTGCTGCGCCAGTCTTCCGATCCGTATATCATGGTGCGTGAGGCGTACTTCCAGAACCATGACTTCATCGCCAATGGCGGCAAGCTGAAGCCGGAAGATAATCCGAACGCGAAAGCCATCGAGAATGAACTAAAAGATATCGATTCGGAATAAATAAAAAAGGTGAGCGATGCTCACCTTTTTTGATCCCTGCGCGATTAGAACGCGTAGTTGAAGTTGGTACCGAACAGCCAGGCTTTACCTTCAGAGGTGAACTCGTAAGGGCCTTCCTGGAACGTCACTTTCTGACCGTGCATATAAGAGACGCCAGCGTCGACTGACGCATTCTCGTTGAATGCATAGGTTGCACCAGCACTCAGCCAGAAGCGGTCCTGATCCGGGATGGAGATGGAGCGCTTATCAGCCGGAACCGGGCTATCATCAAACGCGATACCGGTACGGAACGTCCAGTTGTCGTCCATATAGTAGGTTGTACCCAGCGCAATACGGTATGCGTCGTGGAAGCTTTCATCCTTATAGAACAGCGTCTGACCATTGGTGCCGGTCGCTTTCAACTCTTCGAACTGACTCCAACTGGTGTATGCCAGGCTATAGTGAATAGCCCACTGTGGTGCGACGCGGTTGTAACCGGAGACTTCCCACATTTCTGGCAGATGCAGTGACAGTGAACCTGGTACGGTCTGGTTTGACGTGCCCCACGGGATGGTGGTGCCTGCACCCGGAACCATGCCGTTTACAGGGCTCAGGATGCCGCTTTTGTAATCGCCATCGAAATCAATTTTCACTTCTGAGCGATAGGTCAGACCCCAGCGGTTATTTTTGTCCAGCTCATACAGAATACCCGCGTTCCAGCCGTAGCCCCACTCATCGCCCTTCAGGCTGGCGATCTTGTTGCTGTTTTTCGGCAGAGCGGCAGTTTGTTCACCGGTATAACGCTCAATTTTGGCATCAGCGTAGACGGCATCAAAGCCCAGGCCGAAGCTCCAGTTGTCATTGAGACGATACGCGCCGCTCAGGTTCAGGTTGAGGGTAGTTAAATCGGTTTTGCCCCCATATTCGCCTGCCGGGTAATTGTTATTGAACTCGGTTGCCAGACCATAGTTAGAGGTGACTGACGCACCCCAACCAAATTGTTCATTAATCGGCGCAACGAAGTGCAGGTTAGGTACCCACGCTGTCGGCGCAATGTTATCCGCTTTCAGGCTCGCGCCGGTGAAAGGCGATTTGCCGGAAATATTGACATCAGGATCGATGTAAACCGCACCAGCAGAGAAGGTCGGACGATCGAACATCATGATAAGCGCAGGGTTACGACTTGCGTTACCTGCGTCATCAGCAATAGCGCCTTCCCCGGAATATGCACGGCCAAGGCCAGAGGAAGAAAATTCGTTTAACTGGAAGCCCGCTGACCAGGCGGACGTTGAGACGATTGCCACTGCGACTGCCAGCGCAGTCTTTTTGAACAGGGTTTTCTGGCTCATGACCATAACCTCATTGAGTTATTTTTATTCAATAATTGTTACATACCGTAACAGGAGCGCGAAGTGTAGGGTCTGAGGTATGACATACAAATCAGACCAGTGGCGTGAGTATAGGTCTGACCAGCTAATATGTTGCAAGTTTGTTTATTAATATTTTCAAACATGTTTCTTGAAACGAGATCTGGTTGGCAAAATTGTGACCAGCGAGACTCACCCGAAAGGGTGAATTTTGTTTTAGATCATTTTTTAGTGTGATATTGCTCACTTATCCGATTTCGCGTCATTAACGGCTGGAGAGAGCCAGCGGCGGGGCGTAAAATATCAGCATCGTGTTTATCTCGCGCTTTGCGCGAATACAGAGGAAATTGAGCTATGAGTAAATGCAGTGCTGATGAAACCCCGGTTTGCTGCTGTATGGATGTTGGCACCATCATGGACAACACCGATTGCACCGCGTCTTACAGCCGTGTATTCACTAGCCGTGCCGAAGCGGAAGAAACCCTGGCCGCGCTGAGTCAGCGTGCGCGTGAAGTCGAATCCGATCCGTGCGAAATCAAGTCGACCTTTACCGAAGTGGAAGGTGGCGTGAAGCTGGACATCGATTTTGTTTTTGCGTGTGAAGCTGAAACGCTGATTTTCCAGCTGGGCCTGCGTTAATCCTTTTGCCCGGCGGCGCTTCGCTTGCACGGGCCTACGATCGTGTAGGCCGGGTAAGGCAACGCCGCCACCCGGCAACAAAACCGCACAAATGCCTCTGCCATGCAGGGGCATTTTCTTTTTCTTCTCTGTGCCTTAGCTCGCACTTTTTCGTTTCCCCGATTGGCTGAATGTAAAAAAATGGTTAAGACTGTTATCAGGTCAGACCACTTTATATTTGTGTAAAGTTTTTTACAGGGGAATGTTATGAGTCAGGCATTACCGCTTATCACCCGACAAGGTGATCGCATTGCCATTGTTAGCGGGTTGCGAACGCCATTTGCGCGTCAGGCAACCGCCTTTCACGGTATACCGGCCGTCGATCTGGGGAAAATGGTCGTAGGCGAGATGCTGGCTCGCAGCGAAATTCCGCCTGAGGTCATCGAACAGCTGGTCTTCGGCCAGGTCGTGCAGATGCCAGAAGCCCCCAACATTGCACGTGAAATTGTTCTCGGCACGGGAATGAATGTGCACACCGATGCCTACAGCGTCAGTCGCGCCTGCGCGACCAGCTTTCAGGCGGTGGCTAACGTGGCCGAAAGCCTGATGGCGGGGACTATTCGCGCGGGTATCGCGGGCGGGGCGGACTCCTCTTCAGTGCTGCCGATTGGGGTCAGCAAAAAGCTGGCACGTATCCTCGTGGATGCTAACAAGGCTCGCACTACTGGCCAGAAACTTAAACTCTTCTCGCGTTTACGCCTGCGCGATCTGATGCCTGTTCCGCCCGCGGTGGCTGAATATTCAACCGGCCTGCGTATGGGCGATACCGCTGAGCAGATGGCGAAAACCTACGGCATCACCCGCGAACAGCAGGATGCGCTGGCGCACCGTTCGCACCAGCTCGCTGCGAAGGCCTGGTCGGAAGGCAAACTTGCCGACGAGGTGATGACGGCTTACATCCCGCCTTTCCGCGAACCTCTGGTGGAAGATAACAATATCCGCGGCACCTCGACGCTGGCGGATTACGCAAAACTGCGTCCGGCGTTTGATCGTAAACATGGCACCGTTACGGCGGCCAACAGT
This sequence comes from Colias nastes, assembly GCA_907164665.1. Lineage (NCBI taxonomy): Eukaryota > Metazoa > Arthropoda > Insecta > Lepidoptera > Pieridae > Colias > Colias nastes. Next base: position 30,969 of record CAJQZM010031329.1, on the reverse strand, counting down.
ACGCCTCTGACGGACGGTGCTGCGGCCGTGATCCTGATGACCGAATCCCGTGCGAAGGAGCTTGGCATCACCCCGCTGGGTTATTTGCGAAGCTATGCGTTTACGGCGATTGATGTCTGGCAGGACATGTTGTTAGGTCCAGCCTGGTCCACGCCGCTGGCGCTGGAGCGCGCGGGGCTGACGCTGGCTGACTTAACCCTGATCGATATGCACGAAGCCTTTGCCGCACAAACCCTGGCAAACATCCAGCTGCTGGCAAGCGAGCGCTTCGCGCGCGATGTACTGGGCCGCGCCCACGCGACCGGCGAAGTGGATCAGAGTAAGTTTAACGTGCTTGGCGGATCCATCGCCTACGGCCATCCGTTTGCGGCAACGGGCGCGCGTATGATTACCCAAACGTTACATGAACTTCGTCGCCGCGGCGGTGGGTTTGGTCTCGTTACCGCCTGCGCGGCAGGCGGTCTTGGCACAGCAATGGTTCTGGAGGCTGAATAATGGACATGCCATCTGCATTCAATCTGACGGTTCGCCTCGATAACGTGGCCGTTATCACTATTGATGTGCCTGATGAAAAGATGAATACCCTGAAGGCCGAATTTGGCGTTCAGGTGCGCGCGATGCTAAAACAGCTCCGCGAAAACAAAGCCATTCGCGGTCTGGTGTTAATCTCGGCCAAGCCGGATAACTTTATTGCCGGGGCCGATATCAACATGATTGCCCGCGCGCAAAGCGCTCAGGAAGCCGAAGAGCTGGCGCGTCAGGGGCAGCAGGTGATGGCTGAGATCCACGCCCTGTCGTTCCCGGTGATTGCTGCCATTCACGGCGCTTGTCTGGGGGGCGGTTTAGAGCTGGCGCTGGCCTGCCATAGCCGCATTTGTACCGATGATGCAAAAACGGTGTTAGGCCTGCCGGAAGTGCAGTTAGGCCTGTTACCTGGCTCGGGTGGAACGCAGCGTTTACCGCGTCTGGTGGGGGTGAGTACCGCGCTGGAGATGATCTTAACCGGCAAGCAGTTGCGCGCCCGTCAGGCGCTGAAAGTGGGTCTGGTCGATGAAGTGGTTGCCCACTCGATTTTGCTGGAGGCCGCCGTTGAGCTGGCCCTGAAAGGGCGTCAGGCAAAACGTCCTCTTCCTGTGCGTGAGCGCGTGCTGGCAGGGCCACTGGGGCGCGCGCTCCTGTTCAGCATGGTAAGCAAAAAGACCGAGCAAAAAACCAAAGGCAACTACCCGGCGGCGAAGCGTATTCTTGAAGTGATTGAAACCGGCTTGTCACAGGGCAGCAGCAGCGGTTATGCCGCCGAGGCAAAAGCCTTTGGTGAACTGGCGATGACGCCGCAGTCTCAGGCGCTGCGCAGCATCTTCTTTGCCAGCACTGACGTCAAAAAAGATCCGGGAAGCGAAGCTGAGCCTGCGCCGCTGCGCGCCGTTGGCGTGCTGGGGGGAGGGCTGATGGGCGGTGGAATTGCGTTTGTCACTGCCAGCAAAGGCAAATTGCCGGTGCGTATCAAAGACATTAATCCTAAGGGAATCAACCACGCGCTTCAGTACAGCTGGCAGAACCTTGATCAGAAGGTTAAACGCCGCCATATCAAAGCAAGCGAGCGCGATAAAACACTCGCGATGATCACTGGCACCACCGACTACCGCGGTTTTGCACATCGCGATCTGGTGATAGAAGCCGTGTTTGAAGATCTGGCGCTCAAGCAGCAAATGGTGGCAGACGTTGAACAGCATTGCGCCCCGCATACCATCTTTGCTTCAAACACCTCGTCATTGCCGATTAGCGACATCGCGGCGAAAGCCGCACGACCGGAGCAGGTAATTGGTCTGCACTTCTTTAGCCCGGTTGAAAAAATGCCGCTGGTGGAGGTTATTCCACACGCGACCACCAGTCCGCAAACCGTTGCCACGGTGGTCAAGCTCGCGAAAAAGCAGGGCAAAACGCCGATTGTCGTGGCAGATAAAGCAGGCTTCTACGTCAATCGCATTCTGGCTCCCTACATTAATGAAGCAATGCGGTTGCTGACGGAAGGGGAGAAGATTGAGCACGTCGATGAGGCGCTGGTGAAGTTTGGTTTCCCTGTCGGCCCAATCCAACTTTTGGATGAGGTAGGAATAGATACCGGCACTAAAATTATACCTGTACTGGAGGCTGCTTACGGAGACCGTTTTAGCCCCCCTGCAAACATTGTTTCTGCAATTTTGAAGGACGATCGCAAAGGCAGAAAAAATGAACGCGGTTTCTATCTTTACGGGGCAAAAGGGCGTAAAAGCAAGAAACAGGTCGACCCTGCGGTTTATGGGCTTATTTCTGTTACCGGTCAGGGAAAACTGTCGTCAGCGCAGTGTGCTGAGCGTTGTGTGATGATGATGCTCAACGAAGCGGCGCGCTGTTTCGGCGAACAGGTGATCAGAAGCGCACGCGATGGTGACATCGGTGCCGTATTTGGTATTGGTTTCCCGCCGTTCCTTGGCGGCCCGTTCCGGTATATGGACACCCTCGGGGCGGGTGAAGTGGTTGCAATTCTGCAACGTCTGGCTTCGCAATATGGTCCACGGTTTACACCCTGTGACGAATTATTGCAGATGGTGGAACGGGGCCAGACATTTTGGCCTGCAAGGGAAACTGTCCTCGTAAGCTGAGGTCAAAGAAGGGTAAATCCTTCGGTGAAGAGACCTGTTTTGGCGAATTTGTAAACAGAGATTGACTATACTTACGCCATTGAGGTAAAAAACAGCGTTTCATTCACCGAATGGATCAGGCACAATGCCCGGCCATCGGGTTTTCTACCTCCCAGCTTTAATCGCGGGTAGTCAACGCCGGTGATTCTGGTTAACAAAAGCGGTGCAATATGCAAGTTTTTATCATGCGTCACGGCGACGCGGCACTCGATGCCGCCAGTGACTCAGTACGTCCTTTGACAGTCTGTGGCTGCGACGAATCCCGTCAAATGGCTACCTGGCTTAAAGGTCAAAAAGTGGACATTGAACGCGTTCTGGTGAGTCCGTTCCTGCGTGCAGAACAGACGCTGGATGTGGTAGGGGAGTGTATGAACCTGCCTTCCAGTGTGGATGTTCTCCCTGAACTCACGCCGTGTGGCGATGTGGGTCTTGTGAGTGCCTATCTTCAGGCGCTGTGCAATGAAGGTGTCGCTTCCGCACTGGTCATTTCCCACCTGCCGCTGGTCGGCTATCTGGTATCTGAGCTGTGCCCTGGCGAAACGCCGCCGATGTTCACGACCTCCGCCATTGCCAACGTCACCCTGGACGAAACCGGCAAAGGTGTCTTTAACTGGCAAATGAGTCCGTGCAACCTGAAGATGGCAAAAGCTATCTGACGTGACGTGCGAAATGGCGGGGCGCAATGTGCTTCCCGCCATCCTGTCAGGGCAACTCTGGCGGCTGCCATTCCTCGACTTCAATCAACACCAGCAATGCGGCATCTCCGCCGTACTCTTTGGGTGCCTGATGAAACGCCATCACGTGTGGATGCTGAGCCAGCCACAGCGGCGTCTGTTGCTTGAGAATATGTTTGCCGTGACCGTGCATCACGCAGGCGCAAAAAACGTGTTCGCGACGACATGCCGCAATCAACGCCCCCAGCTCCTGTTTCGCCTGCATCTGGGTTAACCCGTGCAGATCGAGAAACAGCTCCGGTGAATAGTCCCCACGTCGTAGCTTTTTCAGCTCAAAATGGCTGACGTCTTCACGTACGTACTTCACAGCCCCCTGCGTGTTGAGCAGCGGCTGAAATTCATCTGAAAAATAGTGACTGTTATCGGCCTGCTCCTGGAGCAGTCGCTTGACCGGCACTTCGCTGATTTTTTTGCGCTGAGGACGATGAACGATGGTGTCCTGCGTGATTTTACGCGTCCCGGTCATCAGCTGTCGGAAGAGTGTCTGATCCTCCTCGCTGAGCGATGTTTTCTTTTTCATTTGGCATTCTCATCTCGTATTTCCGATAGTGTACCCGACTAAACGCATTTTTTAACCTCAAGCGGTACGCGTCATTGCTGATTTATCGCCGTCTTCATGGCAAACTAGCCGCCGAAAATTATGCGAGCATGCCCTGGAGGAAAGAGTGGATAAAATTTTTGTCGATGAAGCAGTAAACGAGCTGCATACCATACAGGACATGTTGCGCTGGTCGGTTAGCCGCTTCAGCGCCGCCAACATCTGGTACGGTCACGGTACCGATAACCCGTGGGATGAGGCCGTTCAGCTGGTGCTCCCGTCCCTCTACCTGCCACTGGATATTCCGGAAGACATGCGTACCGCGCGCCTGACCTCCAGCGAGAAGCACCGCATCGTTGAGCGCGTGATCCGCCGCGTGAACGAGCGTATTCCGGTCGCCTACCTGACCAATAAAGCCTGGTTCTGCGGCCACGAGTTCTATGTTGATGAACGCGTGCTGGTGCCGCGCTCACCGATTGGTGAGCTGATTAACAACCACTTTGAAGGACTGATTAACCGTCAGCCGCAGCACATTCTGGATATGTGTACCGGCAGCGGCTGCATTGCGATTGCCTGTGCCTATGCCTTCCCGGAAGCGGAAGTGGACGCGGTCGATATTTCCACCGACGCGCTGGCCGTAACCGAGCACAACATTGAAGAGCACGGCCTGATCCATCACGTTACGCCAATTCGCTCTGACCTGTTCCGCGATCTGCCGACGCTGCAGTACGATCTGATCGTCACCAATCCGCCGTACGTCGATGCAGAAGACATGTCCGATCTGCCAAACGAATATCGCCATGAGCCGGAGCTGGGCCTGGCATCAGGCTCTGACGGCCTGAAGCTGACCCGCCGCATTCTGGCCTGCGCGCCGGATTACCTGACCGACGACGGCGTTCTGATTTGTGAAGTGGGCAACAGCATGGTACATCTGATAGAGCAGTACCCGGATGTGCCGTTCACCTGGCTCGAGTTCGACAACGGCGGTGACGGCGTCTTTATGCTGACCAAAGCGCAGCTGCTCGACGCGCGCGAACACTTCAGCATCTATAAAGATTAATCCAGCGGGCTTCGGCCCGTTTCACAACGCTCAAACACAAACAACAACATCGGAGCCGTGATGGCAGGAAACAGTATTGGACAGGTATTCCGTGTGACCACCTTTGGGGAGTCGCACGGGTTGGCACTCGGTTGCATCGTCGACGGCGTACCGCCGGGCATCGAACTGACCGAAGCAGATTTACAGCACGACCTCGACCGTCGACGTCCGGGTACCTCTCGCTACACCACGCAGCGTCGCGAGCCGGACCAGGTCAAAATTCTTTCCGGCGTCTTTGAAGGGCGCACCACCGGGACCAGCATTGGTCTGCTGATCGAAAATACCGATCAGCGCTCCCAGGACTACGGCGCCATCAAAGACGTTTTCCGTCCGGGCCACGCCGACTACACCTACGAACAAAAGTACGGCTTCCGTGACTATCGCGGCGGCGGGCGTTCTTCCGCGCGTGAAACCGCGATGCGCGTGGCGGCAGGGGCGATTGCCAAGAAATACCTGCAGCAGAAATTTGGCATCGTTATCCGCGGCTGTCTGACCCAGATGGGCGACATTCCACTGGCGATCAAAGACTGGGATCAGGTCGAGCAAAACCCGTTCTTTTGCGCGGATGCCGACAAGCTAGAGGCGCTCGACGAACTGATGCGCGGCCTGAAAAAAGAGGGCGATTCCATCGGTGCGAAAGTCACCGTGGTGGCTGACGGCGTTCCGGCTGGCTGGGGCGAGCCGGTATTTGACCGTCTCGACGCTGACATCGCCCACGCGCTGATGAGCATCAACGCGGTGAAGGGCGTCGAGATTGGCGACGGTTTTGACGTGGTTCAGCTTCGCGGTAGCCAGAACCGCGACGAAATCACGAAAGCGGGCTTCCAGAGCAACCATGCGGGCGGCATTCTGGGCGGTATCAGCAGCGGGCAGCAGATTGTTGCCAACATCGCACTGAAGCCGACTTCCAGCATTACCGTGCCGGGCCATACGATTAACCGCTCTGGTGAAGAAGTTGAGATGATCACCAAAGGACGTCACGATCCGTGCGTGGGGATCCGCGCGGTGCCGATCGCTGAAGCGATGCTGGCGATCGTGTTGATGGATCACTTCCTGCGCCAGCGCGCGCAGAATGCGGATGTGACGACCACCATTCCACGCTGGTAAACATGAAAAAAACCGCAATTGCTCTGCTGGCGCTGCTCGCAAGTGGAGCCTCTCTGGCCGCCACGCCGTGGCAAAAAATCACCCATCCGGTGGCGGGGAGTGCGCAGTCCATCGGTGCCTTCTCTAACGGCTGCATCGTGGGCGCGCAGGAACTTCCGCTGCAGTCGGACACCTATCAGGTGATGCGCACCGATCAGCGCCGCTATTTCGGCCATCCGGATCTGGTGCTGTTTATACAGCGCCTTGGTAATCAGGTGCATAACCTGGGGCTGGGCACGATGCTGATCGGCGATATGGGGATGCCTGCCGGGGGTCGCTTCAACGGCGGTCACGCCAGCCACCAGACCGGACTGGATGTCGATATCTTCTTACAGCTGCCGAAAACGCGCTGGACGTCTTCGCAGCTGCTGAAACCGCAGGCGCTGGATCTGGTCGCGAGCGACGGTAAGCGCGTAGTGCCGTCCCTGTGGACGCAGGAAGTCTCCAGCATGATCAAGCTGGCGGCAGAAGATAACGACGTCACGCGGATTTTCGTTAACCCGGCCATCAAGCAACAGCTCTGTCTGGATGCCGGAACGGATCGCGACTGGCTGCGCAAAGTGCGTCCGTGGTTCCAGCACCGTGCACATATGCACGTTCGTCTGCGCTGCCCGGCGAACAGCCTGGAATGTGAAGATCAGCCGCTTCCACCGCCTGGCGATGGCTGTGGTTATGAACTGCAAAGCTGGTTTGAACCGGCGAAGCCTGGAACCTCTAAGCCTGAGAAGAAGACACCGCCTCCGTTGCCACCTTCCTGCCAGGCGCTACTGGATGAGCATGTACTTTAATGGATAATTTCGTCGATCTGTTTATGGTGTCACCGCTGCTGCTGGCGGTGCTCTTTTTTGTTGCGATGCTCGCCGGGTTTATCGATGCGCTGGCGGGTGGGGGCGGTTTGCTGACGGTTCCGGCGCTGCTGGCGGCGGGCATGAGCCCAGCTCAGGCGCTGGCTACTAACAAGCTGCAGGCCTGCGGTGGGTCGCTCTCGGCGTCGCTCTATTTTATCCGCCGCAAGGTGGTGAGCCTGGCCGATCAGAAGCTCAATATTCTGATGACCTTTATTGGCTCGACGTCGGGCGCGCTGCTGGTTCAGCACGTGCAGTCTGATATTTTGCGTCAGATCCTGCCGATTCTGGTTATCTGCATTGGCCTGTACTTTTTGCTGATGCCAAAGCTCGGTGAAGAGGATCGCCAGCGTCGCCTGCACGGCCTGCCGTTTGCGCTGGTTGCCGGGGGCTGTGTAGGTTTTTATGACGGTTTCTTCGGCCCGGGCGCAGGCTCGTTTTACGCGCTGGCTTTCGTGACGCTGGCCGGGTTCAACCTCGCCAAATCCACCGCCCATGCCAAAGTGCTCAACGCGACCTCAAACGTCGGCGGCCTGCTGCTGTTTATCATTGGCGGCAAGGTTATCTGGGCAACCGGCTTTGTAATGATGGTGGGCCAATTTTTAGGCGCGCGCGTGGGCTCGCGTCTGGTATTGAGCAAGGGGCAAAAGCTGATCCGCCCGATGATTGTTGTGGTCTCGGCGGTGATGAGCGCCAAACTACTTTATGACAGCCATGGACAGGAGATCCTCACCTGGTTGGGGATGAACTAATGAACAGTACGCATAACTACGAACAGCTGATTGAAATTTTCGACGGCTGTTTTGCTGATGATTTTAATACCCGTCTGATTAAAGGCGACGACGAACCGATCTATCTTCCTGCTGATGCAGAGGTTCCGTATAACCGCATCGTTTTCGCACATGGCTTTTACGCCAGCGGTTTGCACGAGATTTCGCACTGGTGCATTGCGGGGAAAGCACGTCGCGAGCTGGTGGACTTCGGTTACTGGTATTGCCCGGACGGGCGTGACGCCGCAACTCAGGGCCAGTTTGAAGATGTTGAAGTCAAACCCCAGGCGCTGGAGTGGCTGTTCTGCGTGGCGGCGGGCTTCCCGTTCAACGTGAGCTGCGACAACCTGGAAGGCGACTTCGAGCCGGATCGTATCGTCTTCCAGCGCCGCGTTCACAAGCAGGTGATGGAATATCTTGAGAAGGGCATCCCGGAACGTCCGGCGTGCCTGATCGAGGCTTTACAGAATTATTACCACACGCCGGAGATCACGGCGGAATGCTTCCCTTGGCCGGAAGATCTTTAACAGAGGAAAGAAGATGATCGCAGAATTTGAATCACGCATTCTGGCGTTAATTGATGACATGGTGGAACACGCCAGTGATGATGAGCTGTTCGCCAGCGGTTATCTGCGTGGTCACCTGACGCTTGCCGTAGCCGAGCTGGAGGCAGGTGACGATCACTCTGCCGACGCAGTTCACGAAGAAGTGACTCGCAGCCTGGAAAAAGCCATTCAGGCCGGAGAACTCTCTCCGCGCGATCAGTCTCTGGTGCTGGGCATGTGGGACAATTTGTTCCAGCAGGCGAAAGCGAAGTAAGTGTTTCACCACCCTCTCCCACAGGGCTGAGGGATCCCCACAAAATAATGCCTGCACAGACGACCCCCTCTCCCTTGAGGGAGAGGGCTGGGGTGAGGGGGAACATACGGCTCTGGTGGTCATTCCGTTCACTTCATGTTCCTTGCTACTCTGTAACGGCATGGCCTGTGAACGTGCCATGGCGGCTCAATCGCCGCCGCCCTGGCGACCCGGGCTCCCGGCGGTAAATCGCCGCTTCGCGGTTCCCTCAGCTTATTCCTTCAGGCTATCGGGTCGGGCATGAGCCTGCATCCCTGCAGGCCACGCCCTCTCGGCGCATCCATGCGCCTCGCCCCGGCCTTACGGAAACGCCTCGGCGATTTACAGCCGGACCAGGGCATCGCTGTAAGCCATTAATTTTCCGGAAGCAATATTTATCGCTTCAGGTTAAAAAATTACTGGGGATTCCTCAGCCCACAGGGAGAGGGACGGGGTGAGGGCACCAGACCGCACCCTACTTAACCTTCTTCCCCTTCAGCAGTTTCCGTACCCACAGTCGATTTGGGTTGAGTCCCGCAAGCGTAATTCTGTCCAGCGGAATCGGCTCATCGCTCATCTGCGCGGCTAACACCTCTGCCAGCAGCGGCGCAGAGCACAATCCCCTTGAGCCCAGCCCGCCGAGCATAAACAGCTCCGGATACACCGGTGCGCTTACCGCCGTGTCCCGGTTATCAGCCAGATCCTGATAGGCCGCAAGCGTTGCCTCATAGTCCGGCACGCTCCCCGCCATCGGCAGATGGTCACGCGTGGCGCAGCGTACGCCGCAGCGGGCTTCACCCTCGCTGACGTCAACCTCTTTCGCCCACGCCGCATCCGGGAAACAGTCAACCAGACGCTGGCGGTTCTGCTGCTGGTCCGCGTCGCTGTAGCGCATTTCCGTTTCGCCACGATGATAGCTCGCCCCGATGCAGTGATGGCCGTTAGACGGATTTTGCGGTGTCAGATAGCCGTCATAGCACAGCACCTGACGTAATTTGCTCAGTTCGGGCGCGGTTGGGATATGGCTTACCTGGCCGCCGACCGGATACACCGGCAATGTTTCTGTCTGGATAAACTGGCTGATGTTATGTCCGTTTGCCAGCACAACGCTGGCATGGTGCGCCTCTTTACCATCAGCAAAACGCAGATTCCAACTTTCTGTCCGGCTAAGCGATTCAACGGTGTGGGCATAGTGCACCGTCAGCCCGCGAGACTGGGCCAGGGTCATCACCGCCGCCGTCAGGTCGGCCGGGCACAGCCAGCCGCCGAGCGGATACTGTATACCGTCACAGCGCGTGTCGATGCCCGCGGTTTCAGCAACCTGCTGCGCAGTGACCGCATGGGCGATCGCCTCCGGCAGACCCAGCGACAGCATTTGCGCGATTTTTTGCTGGCTCTTCTCATCCCAGCCGAGCTGCGTCACGCCGCACCAGTCGTGGTCAAAATCAACAGGCAGAAGATCGTACAGACGGCGAGCAAACGTAAATGCCGCCGGGAAAAACTGGAACAGCGCCGGGTCGTGCGCGCTCAGCAGAGGATAAAGCGCGCCCTGACGGTTGCCTGAGGCACCCGTCGCCGGTGCCTCATCGGCGCAGTAGAGCGTGACCTGCCAGCCACGGTGCAGAAGGGCGAGCGAGAGCAGGGCGCTGGCAATGCCGCCGCCAATGAGTGCCACCTCGCGTGTTTCACTGGCGCGACGGGAAAACCACGGCGCCTGAGCGGGGACATTCAACGTCTGTTCCATCGTCCCGACCAGCATGTCGCGCTTGCGGCCAAACCCCTTGGTTTTACGCATGGTAAAGCCCGCTTCCTGCAATCCGCGGCGGACAAAGCCTGCCGAGGTAAAGGTGGCGAGCGTTGCGCCCGGGCGGGCCAGACGCGCCATTGCGCTAAACAGATGCTGACTCCACATGTCCGGGTTTTTGGCAGGGGCAAACCCGTCCAGGAACCAGGCATCCACTTTCTGATTCATCGAATCGTCGAGTCGATCGGTAAGTTCGTTAATGTCACCCAGCCATAAATCCAGGGTAACGCGTCCGCCGTCCAGAATCAGACGATGGCAGCCACCCACGGCCGGTGGCCATTGCGCCTGAAGCTGCTCTGCCCAGGCTGCCAGCTCCGGCCAGCGCTGATGCGCGAGCTGCAAATCGTGCAAAGTGAGCGGGAATTTTTCAAAACTGACGAAATGTAATCTTTGGAGCGTAGCCTCGGAATGGGCAGCGTGAAACCGATCAAACGCCTGCCAGAGGGTCAGAAAATTGAGGCCGGTACCGAATCCGCTTTCCGCCACCACGAACAGGCTGCGCGGATGCGCGGGGAATCGGGCGCCGAGCTGGTTTCCGTCGAGAAAAACATAACGTGTCTCTTCAAGTCCGTTATCATTAGAAAAATAGACGTCATCAAAATCTCGGGAAACAGGTGTACCCTCAGCGTTGAATTCGAGGTTGGCGGGTTGTATAGCGTTTTGTTTCACGTAAGTTACTCGTCCGACAGGCAGTGGCACGATCTTAACGATGTGAGCCCATCGGTGCAAATTTCCTCAGAAATTGTCTGATCGGACTTGTTCGGCGTACAAGTGTACGCTATTGTGCGACTCGAAACTTACTATAGTGCGACTTACAGAGGTATTGAATGAAACGTGCAGTGATTACTGGCCTGGGCATCGTTTCCAGCATCGGTAATAACCAGCAGGAAGTCCTGGCATCTCTGCGTGAAGGACGCTCCGGGATCACTTTCTCTGAAGAGTTTAAAGATTCGGGAATGCGTAGCCACGTATGGGGTAACGTCAAACTGGACACCACCGGTTTGATCGACCGTAAAGTGGTTCGTTTCATGAACGATGCCTCTATTTACGCCTATCTTTCCATGCAGGAAGCGATCGCTGACGCCGGCCTGAGCGAAGACGTTTATCAGAACAACCCGCGCGTGGGTCTGATTGCCGGTTCCGGCGGTTCGTCTAAAGCGCAGGTATTCGGTGCGGACGCCATGCGTAGCCCGCGCGGCCTGAAAGCGGTAGGTCCATACGTTGTGACCAAAGCCATGGGTTCAGCGGTTTCTGCCTGCCTGGCGACACCGTTCAAAATTCACGGTGTGAACTATTCCATCAGCTCCGCATGCGCGACTTCCGCGCACTGTATCGGTAACGCGGTTGAGCAAATTCAGCTGGGCAAACAGGACATCGTGTTTGCTGGCGGCGGCGAAGAGCTGGGCTGGGAAATGGCCTGTGAGTTCGACGCAATGGGCGCACTGTCCACCAAATACAACGAGACGCCAGATAAAGCGTCCCGTACCTATGACGCACACCGCGACGGTTTCGTTATCGCGGGCGGCGGCGGTATGGTTGTGGTTGAAGAGCTGGAACACGCTCTTGCTCGCGGCGCGCACATCTACGCTGAGATCGTAGGCTACGGTGCAACGTCTGACGGCGCCGACATGGTTGCTCCATCCGGCGAAGGCGCAGTGCGCTGCATGAAGATGGCGATGCACGGCGTTGATACCCCAATCGACTACCTGAACTCCCACGGTACCTCTACTCCAGTAGGCGACGTGAAAGAACTGGGTGCGATCCGCGAAGTCTTTGCGGATAAGAGCCCGGCGATCTCTGCAACCAAAGCCATGACCGGTCACTCTCTGGGTGCGGCTGGCGTGCAGGAAGCGATCTACTCTCTGCTGATGCTCGAACACGGCTTTATCGCGCCAAGCATCAACGTGGAAGAGCTGGATGAGCAGGCTGCTGGTCTGAACATCGTAACCAAACCAATGGATGCGACGCTGACGACCGTTATGTCTAACAGCTTCGGTTTCGGCGGCACCAACGCCACGCTGGTAATGCGCAAGCTGAAAGCATAAGCGTTTGAATGTATAGTAGAAGGGAGCCTGATGGCTCCCTTTTTTTATGCCTGAATTCGGAGTTATGCATGACGGCCGCTACATCAGATATAAACGCCACGTCCGGGAACACCTCGCTGTTCCGCATCGCTTTTGCGGTATTTCTTACCTACATGACCGTCGGCCTGCCGCTGCCGGTGATCCCGCTGTTTGTTCACCAGGAGTTGGGCTATGGCAATACCCTGGTTGGCATCGCCGTGGGGATTCAGTTTTTAGCGACGGTGTTAACGCGTGGCTATGCCGGACGCCTGGCGGATCAGCACGGTGCAAAACGGTCAGCTTTGCAGGGCATGTTTGCCTGCGGTCTGGCGGGCGGCGCATGGCTGCTGGCCGCGCTTCTGCCGGTAGACGCCGTGTATAAATTTGCGCTGCTGGTGGTGGGGCGCTTAATCCTTGGCTTCGGTGAAAGTCAGCTGCTGACCGGGACCCTGACCTGGGGGATGGGGCTGGTTGGCCCTGCGCGTTCGGGCAAGGTCATGTCCTGGAATGGCATGGCCATCTACGGGGCCCTGGCAGCAGGTGCTCCGCTGGGTCTGCTGATCCACAGCCAGTTTGGTTTTGCGGCACTGGCGGGTACCACCATGGTGCTGCCGCTGCTGGCGTGGGCATTTAATGGTTCGGTGCGAAAAGTCCCGGCCCATAAAGGCGAACGCCCATCCCTGTGGAGCGTCGTCGGTCAAATCTGGCAGCCGGGTCTCGGCCTGGCGCTACAGGGCGTTGGCTTCGCGGTGATTGGTACCTTCGTCTCCCTGTACTTTATGAGCCGTGGCTGGGCAATGGCGGGCTTTACGCTCACCGCGTTTGGCGGCGCGTTCGTACTGATGCGCGTGCTTTTTGGCTGGATGCCGGATCGCTTAGGCGGCGTGAAGGTGGCGGTGGCCTCGCTGGTCATTGAGACCATTGGTCTGCTGCTGCTCTGGCAGGCACCCAATGCCTACGTTGCGCTGCTGGGGGCGGCGCTGACCGGCTGCGGTTGCTCACTGATCTTCCCGGCGCTGGGTGTTGAGGTGGTGAAACGCGTGGCCCCGCAGGTACGCGGCACGGCGCTCGGTGGGTATGCCGCGTTTCAGGATATCTCCTACGGCGTTACTGCGCCGCTGGCGGGGCTGTTGGCGACATCCTTTGGCTATCCGTCCGTATTTCTTGCCGGGGCCGTTTCAGCGGTGGTGGGAATTGTGGTGACGCTGGTGGCGTTTCGCAGATCGTAGTTTTGTGCCCGGTGGCGCTTCGCTTACCGGGCCTACAACCGTACGAACCGTAGGCCGGGTAAGGCGCAGCCGCCACCCGGCAGTTTTAAGCAACCAGCCAGAAAATCGCCAGCACAATCAGCAGCGCAATGAACATCAGCCCCGGACGGGCGGACAGCGTTTTGAAAGTTTCCACGACGGGCGCAAACAGCGGGCTGTAAATCGGCTGAATGTTCCGTGCTTCAGGAATGCCGCCTTCGCGCTCGGCGCGACGAACAAAGATCTGATTCAATATATCCTGCACCTGCGCGGTGGTCAGCACCGTTTGCGGCGTGGCCTGCCAGGTCTGCTGGGCATAATCCCGCACCGCCTCAAACTCGTGCGGTTCGAGCGGCTGCTTCAGTGCAGCCTGCACCGTGTGCAGGGTCGGGGCAGTTTGCGTGCTGAGCGTCTGGCGCGCCTGCAGCCAGGTGACCAGATGCGTAAACTGTCTGGCCGGGATCAACTCGCCGCTTTTCACGTCGGACAGCTCCAGCATGGATTGCCAGATGAGCTTTGTCGACTCGCCGGTGGCGGCGGCCAGTTTGGTCACCATCTGATTAAGCGTGTTGTGCTCAGCAGGCAGCAGCGGGCGTTCGGTCGCCGGGCGCAGCTGAGGCTGTGGAATCGACAGCTGATTGGTTTGCAACAGCGTCAGCACCGTTTTGAGCTGATCGGGCGTGAGCTGGCTCAGGGCAGTCTGGCCATACTGTTGGCGAATAAAATCACTGACCGCCTGGCGATTGTTCCCCTGGCCCAGTAGCTCGGTCAACTGCGACACAATCTGTCGAGTGGTGTGATTTTGTTGCGCAGCGTTGATTCGCTGATTCAGGTTCTGCTCGGCGGCAGGGAAATGGCGCGACTGCAGCGGTACGTCGTTCTTCACGCCCAGGTCATGCTTCACCCCGGCCCAGACTTCCGCGTTTTGTTGCGACGTCAGCGCAATCAGGCGCGTGATCAGTCGCTCCAGCACGGTGCGCTGTTGCGTGGAGAGCGGCTGTTCGCCTGCGACACTCGGCGGCGTTAAGGGGCCTTCACCCGGAGGGCGCGGCGGCGTACCTGAAATAGGCTGCATCGTCGGAATCCTTAAAGTCAAAACTCAGCGTTAACCCGGCGGACATATATGCCTGGCGGCGAGATTATGGCACACTTGGCAGGTTTTCTTCCTCTCAAACAGGTACTCAGACGTGAAAATCCTCGTTGATGAAAATATGCCTTACGCCCGCGAGCTCTTTAGCCGCCTTGGCGATGTTAAGGCTGTCCCTGGTCGCCCGATTCCGGTGAACGAACTGGATGATGCCGATGCCCTGATGGTGCGCTCGGTGACCAAAGTAAATGAGACGTTGCTCTCCGGCAAAACGGTGAAATTTGTCGGGACCGCAACGGCAGGGACCGATCATGTGGATGACAAGTGGCTTAAGCAGGCGGGGATCGGTTTTTCCGCCGCGCCGGGCTGTAACGCCATTGCCGTTGTGGAATACGTTTTCTCCTCGCTGCTGATGCTGGCCGAGCGCGATGGTTTTGCGCTGAAAGACCGCACCGTGGGGATTGTCGGCGTGGGTAACGTGGGCGGTCGCCTGCAAAAGCGTTTTGAAGCGTTAGGGATCCGCACACTGCTGTGCGACCCGCCGCGCAAAGATAACGGCGATGAAGGCGACTTCCGCTCGCTGGATGAGCTGGTTGAACAGTGTGATGTGATCACCTTCCACACGCCGCTGTTTAAAGAGGGGCCGTATAAGTCTCTTCATCTGGCCGATGAAACGCTGATCCGTCGTCTGAAGGCTGGCACTATTCTGATAAATGCCTGCCGTGGCCCGGTCGTGGACAACGCCGCGCTGCTGACATGTCTGAACGAAGGACAAAACCTCAGCGTGGTGCTGGACGTCTGGGAACCCGAGCCGGAACTCAACGTTGAGCTACTCAACAAGGTGGACGTGGGCACCGCGCATATCGCTGGCTACACGCTTGAAGGCAAAGCGCGCGGCACGACGCAGGTGTTTGAAGCCTACAGCGCCTTTATCGGTCATCCGCAGCAGGTGGCGCTGGATACCTTACTCCCCGCGCCAGAATTTGGTCGCATCACTCTGCACGGCCCGCTCGATCAGGCAACGCTGAAAAGGTTGGTGCATTTGGTGTATGATGTGCGCCGCGATGATGCGCTGCTGCGTAAAGTGGCGGGGATCCCGGGTGAGTTTGATAAGCTGCGCAAGAACTACGTTGAGCGCCGCGAGTGGTCTTCCCTGTATGTGATGTGCGACGACGCTTCGGCGGCGACGCTGCTGCATAAACTTGGGTTTAACGCCGTTCATCACCCGGCGCATTAATGTCTTCTTAATGCTCCCTGTCGGATACTCCGACAGGGACGCTTTTTTATTTCTGGAGTAAACCACCATGTCTGAAGGCTGGAACATTGCCATTTTAGGTGCCACGGGTGCCGTGGGCGAAGCCCTGCTCGAAACCCTTGCTGAGCGTCAGTTCCCGGTGGGCGACATCTATGCGCTGGCGCGTACCGACAGCGCAGGTGAGCATCTGCGTTTTAACGGTAAATCCGTCATGGTCCAGGACGCGGCAGCGTTCGACTGGACGCAGGCGCAGCTGGCGTTTTTCGCCGCGGGCGCTGAAGCGACTGCTGCGTACGTTGAAGAGGCGACCAACGCAGGCTGCCTGGTGATCGACCTGAGCGGCCTGTTCTCAATGGAGCCGGATGTGCCGCTGGTGGTGCCGGACGTGAACCCGTTCGTGCTGGCTGACTACCGCAACCGCAACGTCATCGCGGTACCGAACAGCCTGACCAGCCAGCTGCTGACTGCGCTGAAACCGCTGATCGACGACGGCGGCCTGTCTCGTATTAATGTGACCAGCCTGCTGTCGGCCTCCGCTAACGGTAAAAAAGCGGTTGATGCGCTGGCCGGGCAGAGTGCGAAGCTGCTGAACGGTATCCCGATTGATGAAGACGATTATTTTGGTCGTCAGCTGGCATTCAACATGCTGCCACTGCTGCCGGATCGTGAAGGTTCCGTGCGCGAAGAGCGTCATATCGTCGATGAAGTGCGTAAAATTCTGCAGGACGATGGCCTGATGATCTCCGCCAACGTTGTGCAGTCGCCTGTCTTCTACGGCCACGCGCAGATGGTTGGCTTTGAAGCCCTGCGTCCGCTGGCGGCAGAAGAAGCGCGCGATGCGTTTGGCCGCGGTGAAGATATCGTCCTTTCCGAAGAGAGTGAATTCCCGACCCAGGTGGGCGATGCCACCGGTAGCGCGCATCTTTCCATTGGCTGCGTGCGCAACGATTACGGCATGCCGGAGCAGGTTCAGTTCTGGTCCGTTGCCGATAACGTACGCTTTGGCGGCGCGCTGATGGCAGTTAAAATCGCCGAGAAGCTGGTGCAGGAGTACCTGTACTGATGTCAGAAGTGGAACAAAAGCCGGTCCATAGAATTGCCCTCGGCATTGAGTACGATGGCAGTAAATATTATGGCTGGCAGCGTCAGAACGAAGTGCGCAGCGTTCAGGAAAAGCTGGAGAAAGCGCTTTCTCAGGTAGCGAATGAGCCGATTAACGTCTTATGCGCAGGCCGAACCGACGCCGGTGTTCACGGCACAGGGCAGGTGGTGCACTTTGAAACCACCGCCGTGCGCAAGGATGCTGCCTGGACGCTGGGTGTAAATGCGAATTTACCTGGTGACATTGCCGTGCGTTGGGTGAAAGCTGTGCCGGATGATTTTCATGCGCGTTTCAGCGCCACTGCGCGCCGTTACCGCTACGTCATCTACAACCAGCGTCTGCGTCCGGCAGTGTTAAGCCAGGGCGTGACGCATTTTTATGAGCCGCTTGATGCAGAACGTATGCAGCGTGCGGCGCAGTGTCTGATTGGAGAAAATGACTTTACGTCGTTTCGTGCGGTGCAGTGTCAGTCCCGTACGCCGTGGCGTAACGTCATGCACATTAACGTCAGTCGTTATGGCGCGTATGTGGTGGTCGATATCAAAGCCAATGCCTTTGTACATCATATGGTGCGGAATATTGTTGGCAGCCTGATGGAAGTGGGTGCCGGACACCAGCCGGAGAGCTGGATTGCAGAACTGCTGGCAGCGAAGGACAGAACGCTTGCGGCAGCAACGGCGAAAGCGGAAGGGCTGTATCTGGTCTCGGTGGATTATCCGGATCGGTTTGACCTGCCAAAACCGCCAATGGGCCCGCTGTTTTTAGCGGACTAAACAAAGGTGCAATTAAGGCTTAGACAATATGGACGTAATACGTTTTCTGATTGATTTCATTCTGCATATTGATGTTCACCTGGCGGAACTGGTCGCGCAGTATGGCGTCTGGGTATATGCCATTCTGTTCCTGATCTTGTTCTGTGAAACCGGTCTGGTGGTGACGCCGTTCCTGCCCGGAGATTCGCTGCTGTTTGTGGCGGGTGCGTTATCCGCGCTGCCGACCAATGACCTGAATGTCCATCTAATGGTTGTGCTGATGATCATCGCCGCCATTGTGGGAGACGCGGTCAATTACACCATCGGGCGCGTGTTTGGAGAACGGTTATTCAGTAATCCGGATTCCAAAATTTTCCGCCGCAGCTATTTAGATAAAACGCATGCCTTCTACGAGCGTCACGGCGGCAAAACCATTATTCTTGCCCGTTTTGTCCCCATCGTTCGTACCTTTGCACCGTTTGTGGCAGGAATGGGGCATATGTCCTATCGTCATTTTGCGATGTATAACGTTGTCGGTGCGCTGCTGTGGGTACTGCTCTTTACTTACGCAGGCTACCTGTTTGGCGATCTGCCAGTGGTTCAGGAAAACCTTAAGTTGCTGATTGTAGCGATTATTGTGCTTTCCGTACTGCCGGGCGTTATCGAAATCATCCGTCACAAACGGGCGGCAGCTAAACAAGCGAAGTAAATGCACGCTGGCGGTTCGACCACTTTTTTATCCAAAGTTTCGGGCTGTTATGTTTTAATGTGCAACATTCATGGTCTGTTGGAGGCAAAAATGGCATTATTCGCCTCTTATAGCAAAACTGGCATACGACCAGGTTCAGGCAGAAAGGTTATCAATGAGCTGGATTGAACGAATTAAAAGCAACATTACCCCAACGCGTAAAGCGAGCATTCCTGAAGGGGTATGGACGAAGTGTGATAGCTGCGGCCAGGTTCTGTATCGTGCAGAGCTGGAACGCAATCTTGAAGTGTGTCCGAAATGTGACCACCACATGCGTATGTCGGCGCGCAACCGCCTGCATAGCCTGCTGGACGAAGGCTCTCTGGTAGAGCTGGGCAGCGAACTCGAGCCAAAAGACGTGCTGAAGTTCCGCGATTCCAAAAAATACAAAGATCGTCTGGCCTCTGCACAGAAAGAGACCGGCGAGAAAGACGCGCTGATCGTCATGAAGGGCACCCTGCATGAGATGCCGGTTGTTGCCGCTGCGTTTGAGTTCGCCTTTATGGGCGGCTCAATGGGCTCTGTGGTCGGTGCGCGCTTCGTGCGTGCCGTTGAGCAGGCGCTGGAAGACAACTGCCCGCTGATCTGCTTCTCCGCTTCAGGTGGCGCACGTATGCAGGAAGCGCTGATGTCCCTGATGCAGATGGCAAAAACCTCTGCAGCGCTGGCGAAAATGCAGGAGCGCGGACTGCCGTACATTTCTGTACTGACCGACCCAACCATGGGCGGCGTCTCTGCAAGCTTCGCGATGCTGGGCGATCTGAACATCGCTGAACCAAAAGCGCTGATTGGCTTTGCCGGTCCTCGCGTTATCGAACAAACCGTACGTGAAAAACTGCCGCCGGGCTTCCAGCGCAGTGAGTTCCTCATCGAGAAAGGCGCTATCGACATGATCGTTCGCCGCCCGGAAATGCGCCTGAAACTGGCAAGCGTCCTGGCGAAGCTGATGAATCTGCCCGCGCCGAACCCGGATGAGCCACGCGAAGGCGTGATCGTACCGGATCAGGAACCCGAGGCCTGATAACTGAAAAGGGCAGGGCCGGTTGGCGCTGCCCTTTTGCTTTCTAATCTGTTAATGACAACCGGGCATTATGGAAAATAAAAGCATTCCCCAAGCCACGTCGCCCCTGGCCGCGTGGCTTTCTTATCTGGAAAACCTGCACAGTAAAACCATCGATATGGGGCTTGAACGCGTAAGCCAGGTCGCTGCGCGTCTTGATGTGCTCAAACCGGCTCCGTTCGTGTTCACCGTCGCGGGCACCAACGGGAAGGGCACAACCTGCCGCACGCTGGAATCTGTCCTGATGGCGGCGGGTTACAAGGTAGGCGTTTACAGCTCTCCACACCTGGTGCGCTACACCGAGCGGGTGCGCGTGCAGAACCGCGAACTGCCGGAATCTGCCCATACGGCGTCATTCGCGGAAATTGAAACTGCGCGCGGTGAGATCTCATTAACCTATTTCGAATACGGTACGCTTTCAGCGCTGTGGCTGTTCAAACAGGCGCAGCTTGACGTGGTAATTCTGGAAGTTGGCCTCGGTGGTCGTCTTGACGCCACCAATATGGTGGATGCGGATGTCGCCGTCGTCACCAGCATCGCGCTGGATCATACCGACTGGCTGGGGCCAGACCGTGAAAGCATTGGCCGTGAAAAGGCCGGTATTTTCCGGGCGAATAAGCCCGCCGTAGTTGGCGAGCCGGACATGCCGCACACCATCGCCGACGTGGCGAATGAGAAGGGCGCTCATTTAATGCGCCGCGACGTGGACTGGCACTATGAGGTTCAGGACAACGGCTGGCGCTTTAGCGATGCGCAGGGTGCGCTGGACGACCTGCCGCTGCCGCAGGTACCTCAGCCGAACGCCGCCACCGCGCTGGCGGCACTGCGTGCCAGTGGATTAACGGTGAGCGAGCAGGCGATCCGCGACGGTATCCAGAACGCGATCCTGCCGGGGCGTTTCCAGATTGTCAGCGAGTCGCCGCGTCTTATTCTGGACGTGGCCCACAACCCGCACGCGGCGGCGTATCTGGCAGGACGTCTCAAATCGTTACCAAAAACCGGGCGCGTGCTGGCGGTTATCGGTATGCTTCATGATAAAGATATCGGCGGGACGCTGGCCTGCATGGAGAGTGTGGTCGATAGCTGGTATTGTGCTCCTCTGGAGGGGCCGCGCGGCGCGACGGCTGAGCAGTTGATGGAACATCTCGGCACAGGCGCAATCTATAGCAGCGTGGCGCAGGCCTGGCATGCTGCGATGGCGGATGCTAAACCAGAAGATACCGTGCTGGTGTGTGGTTCATTCCACACGGTGGCACATGTCATGGAAGTGATGGACGCGGGGAGAACCGGTGGCGAGTAAGTTTCAGAACCGTTTAACAGGAACCATTGTGCTGGTCGCGCTCGGAGTGATTATTCTTCCGGGACTGCTCGACGGGCAGAAAAAGCATTATCAGGACGAATTTGCGGCCATTCCGCTGGTGCCGAAACCGGGCGATCGCGATGAGCCAGACATGCTGCCCGCCGCGACGCAGGCGCTGCCTGCTCAGCCGCCGGAGGGCGCGGCAGAAGAGGTGCGCGCAGGCGATGCTGCCGCACCATCGCTCGATCCTTCTCGCCTGGCTGCGAATAACAATATCGAAATCGATCCGGTTCCGGTGGAACAGCCTAAGGCTGTTGAAAAACCGAAGCCTGTCGAGAAACCGCAGCCGAAGCCGCAGCGGGATAAAGCGGCAGAACAGCTTGCTGCAGCGTCAGAAACCCCACCACCGGCGAAACAAGACGCGGCACCGACGGGTAAAGCCTACGTTGTTCAGCTTGGCGCATTGAAAAACGCCGATAAAGTCAACGAGGTGGTGAGTAAACTGCGCGGTGCGGGATACCGTGTTTACACTTCACCTTCCACGCCGGTGCAGGGTAAAATTACCCGTATCCTGGTGGGGCCGGAAGCGTCGAAAGATAAGCTGAAAGGGTCGCTGGGTGAGCTGAAGCAGATCTCCGGGCTGAGCGGTGTGGTGATGAACTACAGCGCGAACTGACACGATCTTGCCCCTCACCCTAACCCTCTCCCCAATGGGGCGAGGGGATAGACTCCTCTCTCTCCCCTGAGGGAGAGGGCTGGGGTGAGGGGGGAACAGACGTCCACAGAGGCGTCAAAAGGCCCATGGCGTTGAGCGTTTTTTCAGCGCCTTTTTTATTTACGCGCGGGAAGGAAATCCCTACGCAAACGTTTTCTTTTTCTGTTAGAATTCGCCCCGAACTGGATGACAGGGCGTTAAATCGTGGGACACATATGGTCTGGATTGATTACGCCATCATTGCGGTGATTGGTTTTTCCTGTCTGGTTAGCCTGATCCGTGGCTTTGTTCGTGAAGCGTTATCGCTGGTGACATGGGGTTGTGCTTTCTTTGTTGCCAGTCATTACTACACTTACCTGTCTGTCTGGTTCACGGGCTTTGAAGATGAACTGGTCCGAAACGGAATCGCCATCGCGGTGCTGTTTATCGCGACGCTGATTGTTGGCGCTATCGTCAATTACGTGATAGGTCAGCTGGTCGAGAAAACCGGTCTGTCAGGAACGGACAGGGTGCTCGGGATCTGTTTCGGTGCGTTGCGAGGCGTGCTGATTGTGGCCGCGATACTGTTCTTCCTGGATACCTTCACCGGGTTCTCCAAAAGCGAAGACTGGCAGAAATCGCAGCTCATTCCAGAGTTCAGCTTCATCATCAGATGGTTCTTTGACTATCTGCAAAGCTCGTCGAGTTTTTTGCCCAGGGCATAAACCCTGAGATGTGGCTTAACGAGGAAAAGACGAATGTGCGGTATTGTCGGTATCGCCGGTTTCATGCCGGTAAACCAGTCGATTTATGACGCGTTAACGGTGCTTCAGCACCGTGGGCAGGATGCTGCGGGTATCATCACCATTGATGCAAACAACTGCTTCCGTTTACGCAAGGCGAATGGCCTGGTAAACGATGTGTTTGAAGCCCGCCATATGCAGCGTCTGCAAGGTAATATGGGGATCGGTCACGTTCGTTATCCTACTGCTGGCAGTTCCAGCGCCTCTGAGGCACAGCCTTTCTACGTCAACTCACCGTATGGCATCACCCTTGCTCATAACGGCAACCTGACCAACGCGCACGAGCTGCGTAAAAAGCTGTTCGAAGAGAAACGTCGCCACATTAACACCACCTCTGATTCTGAAATCCTGCTCAATGTGTTCGCCAGCGAGCTGGATAACTTCCGTCACTACCCGCTGGAAGCAGACAACATCTTTGCTGCCATTGCCGCAACAAATCGTCAGATCCGCGGCGCGTATGCCTGCGTGGCGATGATTATCGGTCACGGCATGGTCGCCTTCCGCGATCCAAACGGCATTCGTCCTCTGGTGCTCGGCAAACGTGAGCTCGGCGATGGTCGTACGGAGTATATGGTTGCCTCTGAAAGCGTGGCGCTGGACACGCTGGGCTTTGAATTCCTGCGTGACGTTGCGCCCGGTGAAGCGGTCTACATCACTGAGAAGGGCCAGCTGTTTACCCGCCAGTGTGCTGACAATCCGGTCAGCAACCCGTGCCTGTTCGAATACGTTTACTTCGCCCGTCCGGATTCCTTCATCGACAAGATTTCCGTCTACAGTGCGCGCGTGAACATGGGTACGAAGCTCGGCGAGAAGATTGCCCGCGAGTGGGACGATCTCGATATCGACGTCGTGATCCCTATCCCGGAAACCTCCTGCGATATCGCGCTGGAAATCGCGCGTATTCTGGATAAGCCTTACCGCCAGGGCTTCGTGAAGAACCGCTACGTTGGCCGCACCTTTATCATGCCGGGCCAGCATCTGCGCCGTAAGTCCGTGCGTCGTAAGCTGAACGCCAACCGCGCCGAGTTCCGCGACAAGAATGTACTGCTGGTGGATGACTCCATCGTTCGCGGTACGACGTCTGAGCAGATTATCGAAATGGCACGCGAAGCCGGTGCGAAGAAAGTGTACCTGGCGTCTGCGGCACCAGAAATTCGCTTCCCGAACGTGTATGGCATCGACATGCCGACCGCGACGGAGCTGATCGCTCACGGTCGTGAAGTGGACGAAATTCGCCAGATCATCGGTGCCGATGGCCTGATTTTCCAGGATCTGAACGATCTGATCGACGCGGTGCGTGCCGAGAACCCGGACATTCAGCAGTTCGAATGCTCAGTGTTTAACGGCGTGTACGTGACCAAAGACGTTGACCAGCAGTATCTCGACTACCTGGATTCCCTGCGTAACGACGATGCGAAAGCCGTCCAGCTGCAGAACGATCTTGAAAGCTTAGAGATGCACAACGAAGGTTGATGTTTCTGCAGGTGAGGGCAGACGCCCTCACTTGCAACTCCCCGCAAAATCCTGCAAAGTCTGCCCTGAATCAGTAAGGGCAAAAATCATGAAACGACTCATTATTGGGATCAGCGGTGCCAGCGGCGCGATTTACGGCGTACGTCTGTTGCAGGTGCTGCGTGACGTAGCAGATGTGGAAACCCATCTGGTGATGAGCCAGGCGGCGCGCCAGACCCTCTCCCTTGAAACCGACCTTTCCCTGCGTGACGTTCAGGCGCTGGCGGATGTCGTCCACGATGCCCGCGATATCGCGGCCAGTATCTCTTCAGGCTCGTTTAAAACGGCGGGTATGGTTATCCTGCCCTGTTCAATAAAAACGCTCTCCGGCATTGTAAACAGCTATACCGATACCCTGGTGACGCGTGCGGCGGATGTGGTGCTGAAAGAGCGTCGTCCTCTGGTACTCTGTGTGCGGGAAACACCGCTGCATCTGGGGCATCTACGCTTAATGACGCAGGCGGCTGAACTTGGGGCTGTCATCATGCCCCCGGTCCCCGCGTTCTACCATCGCCCGCAAACGCTGGATGACATCATCAACCAGACCGTTAACCGCGTGCTGGATCAGTTTGATATTGACCTGCCGGAAGACCTCTTCACCCGCTGGCAGGGTGCCTGAATTTGTGCACAAACAAGGTGCATGAAAAGACAAGTTGCCCTGTTTCAGGGCAATTATGCAACGGCGATCATATCCTCGACATTTAATTCGTTTTTTCCCTTCTTCCCTCTCCGGTTCGTTCGGCAGACCTGCTATCTTTCACCACTAAGGCAATATCGCAACGTTTTATTAACATATTTAACGTCGAATTTTTGACCAGACGGGAATGTGGCATAAGACCTGCAAGAGAAGCCTGCAACACAACACACTACACAATACATAATAAAATCACGGTACTTGAGGGTAAATGTATGAAGAAGACGGTTCTGGCTCTGTCTTTGCTCGTGGGGTTAAGTGCAGCAGCAGGTAGCTATGCAGCACTGCCACAGACGGTTCGTATCGGTACAGACGCAACCTACGCGCCATTCTCTTCCAAGGATGCGAAAGGCGATTTCGTGGGGTTTGATATCGATCTGGGAAATGAAATGTGCAAACGCATTGCGGTGAAATGCACATGGGTGGGCAGCGACTTTGACGCATTGATCCCGTCGCTGAAAGCCAAAAAAATCGACGCCATTATCTCTTCTCTCTCCATCACCGAAAAACGTCAGCAGGAGATCGCCTTCTCTGACAAGCTCTACGCTGCGGATTCTCGTCTGATTGCCGCCAAAGGCTCCCCGATTCAACCAACCATCGACTCGCTGAAAGGCAAGCATGTCGGCGTGCTTCAGGGATCGACGCAGGAAGGTTTTGCTAATGCCAACTGGCGTGAGAAGGGCGTAGATGTGGTGGCTTACCAGAACCAGGATCTGATTTACTCTGACCTGGCAGCAGGCCGTCTGGATGCCGCATTCCAGGATGAAGTCGCCGCGAGCGAAGGCTTCCTGAAGCAGCCAGCCGGTAAAGAGTACGCCTTTGCGGGCCCGTCCGTGAAAGACAAAAAATACTTTGGTGACGGCACCGGTATCGGCCTGCGTAAGGACGATACCGAGCTGAAAGCCGCCTTTGACAAAGCCTTCGCTGAGCTGCGTAAAGACGGTACCTATGACAAACTGGCGAAGAAATACTTCGACTTCAACGTCTACGGTGACTGACGCATAACGGTGATGCACTGACCTGGTGCGTCGCTGGTGTGGGTGATCCAATATGGTGCAGCTTGTGCACCATATTGGGTCGTCGTGTGCATACTTACGCATTTATAATGCAAAAAATCCCGCCCCAAAGGCATTATTCTTTGCCTGACAGCGTGGATTAATGGCACATTAACCGCACCCCGTCGTCGTAAAAAACCGTATGAAGACAGTTTGTTGAGGATAGATATGAAAAAACTCGTGTTGTCACTCTCTCTGGTACTGGCCTTTTCCAGCGCCACCGCGGCTTTCGCAGCCGTTCCGCAAAAAATTCGTATTGGTACTGACCCTACCTATGCACCCTTTGAATCGAAAAATGCGAAGGGTGAACTGGTGGGTTTTGACATCGATCTGGCCAATGAGCTGTGCAAACGTATTAAAGCGCAATGTACCTACGTTGAGAACCCGCTGGATGCCCTGATCCCGTCGCTGAAAGCGAAAAAAATCGACGTCATCATGTCCTCTCTTTCCATCACTGAAAAACGCCAGCAGGAGATTGCCTTCACCGACAAACTCTACGCAGCGGATTCTCGTCTGGTGGTGGCTAAGTCTTCAGACATTCAGCCTACCCTTGAGTCGCTGAAGGGCAAACGCGTCGGCGTGCTGCAGGGCACCACGCAGGAAACCTACGGCAACGAACACTGGGCGCCGAAGGGGATCGAAATCGTCTCTTATCAGGGTCAGGAAAATATCTACGCCGACCTGACGGCGGGCCGAATTGATGCGGCATTCCAGGATGAAGTCGCGGCAAGCGAAGGCTTCCTGAAAACGCCGGTGGGTAAAGATTACAAATTTGGCGGCCCGTCCATTAAGGACGTGAAGCTGTTTGGTGTGGGCACCGGTATGGGCCTGCGCAAAGAAGACAACGAGCTGCGTGAAGCGCTGAACAAAGCCTTCGCCGAAATGCGTGCTGATGGCACCTACGACAAGCTGGCGAAAAAGTACTTTGATTTTAATGTTTACGGCGGCTAATCGCCCCGTCAAATAACGTGCGGCCCCTCCCACTCAGGGAGGGGAAAAGACACGGTTCCACCACTCACGACACGACAGGGCACGCGGTATGCTGTACGGATTTTCTGGCGTTATTTTACAAGGCGCGCTTGTCACCCTTGAGCTGGCTATCAGCTCCGTGGTACTGGCGGTGCTGATAGGTCTGGCGGGCGCAGGGGCAAAGCTGTCGGCGAATAAACCCCTGGCGCTCATATTCGAAGGCTATACCACGCTTATTCGCGGCGTACCCGATCTGGTGCTGATGCTGCTGATTTTTTACGGTCTGCAGATCGCGCTGAACGGTATTACCGACGCCGTCGGCATGGAACAGATCGATATCGACCCGATGGTAGCCGGTATTATTACCCTCGGCTTTATCTACGGTGCTTACTTCACGGAAACCTTCCGTGGCGCTTACATGGCCGTCCCGAGAGGGCACATTGAAGCGGCAACCGCATTTGGTTTTACCTCCTCACAAACGTTTCGCCGGATCATGTTCCCGGCCATGATGCGCTATGCGCTCCCGGGCATCGGCAACAACTGGCAGGTTATCCTCAAAGCGACAGCGCTGGTCTCGCTGCTTGGTCTGGAAGACGTCGTCAAAGCGACTCAGCTGGCGGGCAAGAGTACCTGGGAGCCCTTCTACTTTGCCGTAGTCTGTGGCGTGATTTATCTGGTGTTTACGACGGTCTCCAATGGTGTACTGCTTCTGCTCGAGCGTCGCTACTCCGTGGGTGTGAAGAGGGCTGACCTGTGATTGAGATTATTCAGGAATACTGGAAATCCCTGCTGTGGACGGATGGCTACCGCTTTACCGGCGTGGCGATTACGCTCTGGCTGCTGATTTCTTCCGTGGTGATGGGCGGTATTCTGGCGGTGTTTCTTGCCATTGGCCGCGTGTCGAACAACAAATTTATCCAGTTCCCGATCTGGCTGTTCACCTACGTGTTTCGCGGTACGCCCCTGTACGTGCAGCTGCTGGTGTTCTATTCGGGGATGTACACGCTGGAGATCGTGAAAGGCACAGAGATGCTCAATGCGTTCTTCCGCAGCGGTCTGAACTGTACGGTGCTGGCGTTGACGCTCAATACCTGCGCCTATACCACTGAGATCTTTGCGGGGGCGATCCGCTCTGTCCCTTACGGTGAAATCGAAGCGGCGCGGGCGTACGGCTTTTCGTCGGTGAAGCTCTATCGCTGCATCATTCTGCCGTCGGCGCTGCGCATTGCGCTGCCTGCGTACAGCAACGAAGTGATTCTGATGCTGCACTCCACCGCGCTCGCCTTTACCGCGACGGTGCCGGACCTGCTCAAAATTGCGCGCGATATTAACTCCGCGACCTATCAGCCGTTTACTGCGTTTGGCATTGCGGCCGTGCTCTATTTAATTATCTCTTATGTTCTGATTAGCCTGTTCCGTAAGGCTGAAAAACGCTGGTTGCAGCATATAAAACCTTCGACGCACTGAGAAAGATGATGGCTGAGAACAAATTAAACGTTATTGATTTGCACAAACGCTACGGCGAACATGAAGTGCTGAAAGGGGTGTCGCTGCAGGCTAACGCAGGCGATGTGATCAGTATTATCGGCTCATCCGGTTCGGGTAAAAGTACCTTCCTGCGCTGCATTAACTTCCTCGAAAAGCCGAGCGAAGGCTCGATCGTGGTGAGCGGACAGAATATCAATCTGGTGCGCGATAAAGACGGCCAGCTGAAGGTGGCAGATAAGCATCAGCTGCGCCTGCTGCGTACGCGCCTGACGATGGTGTTCCAGCACTTCAACCTCTGGAGCCACATGACGGTGCTGGAGAACGTGATGGAAGCGCCGGTTCAGGTACTGGGGCTGAGCAAGCAGGAAGCCCGCGAGCGCGCGGTGAAATACCTGGCGAAAGTGGGTATCGACGAGCGCCAGCAGATGAAGTACCCGGTGCATCTCTCCGGCGGCCAGCAGCAGCGTGTCTCCATCGCCCGCGCGCTGGCAATGGAGCCAGAAGTGCTGCTGTTCGACGAACCGACCTCCGCGCTGGACCCGGAACTCGTTGGCGAAGTGCTGCGCATCATGCAGAAGCTGGCTGAAGAGGGCAAAACGATGGTGGTGGTGACGCACGAGATGGGCTTTGCCCGTAACGTCTCCAACCACGTTATTTTCCTGCATCAGGGGAAAATTGAAGAGCAGGGGCATCCGGACGAGGTGTTAGCGAACCCGCAAAGCCCGCGTTTGCAGCAGTTCCTGAAGGGATCGTTGAAGTAGGTTTTGCCCTTCTCCCTCTCCCTGTGGGAGAGGGTTGGGGTGAGGGCATCAGGCCGCAGTGCCGCCCAATCGCCCGGTGGCGCTTCGCTTACCGGGCCTACAAATTCCGTTGCCGTCCGGCACACTCCAGCCGGTACACCCAGTCGTCATACCGTACGCCGTCAATCTCATACGCCTTTTCCAGCACCTGCGTACGCACAAACCCCGCTTTCTCTAGCACCCGCACAGATCCGCCGTTGTCCGCCAGCACGTACGCGTTTATCGCTTTTACGCTGGTCTGGCTAAACGCATAGTCACATACCGCGCGCAGCGCCTCGCTGGCGATGCCTTTTCCCTGTGCGGCAGGCACAACCGTGTAGCCGATATCCGCCTCTTCACGGTTCTCAGGGCTGATTTGCAGGCCGATATCACCCAGCGGCGTATCGTCATCCTGAAAACGAATCACGAAAACATGCTCCGCCATCAGGCGTGCAGCAAACACGCGTCGGGTCTCTTTTTCGGGTGCAATAGCGGCCATATAGCGCATGACGTCGCGGTTTTCGCGCAGCAAGCGGAAGAACGCCCAGTCAGAGGGTTCGAAAGGGGTGAGGTGAAGCCGGGGAGTGGTGATGGTTGCCATTGTTACGCCATTTCATCGGAACATGGCGTATCACTGTAACATATTCAGCGCACCACATCCCCCAGCGCCTCTTCTAAATCATACCAGCGGAAGGCAAACCCGGCCGCTTCCAGACGTTTTGGCAGCGCGCGCTGTCCGCCCAGCACCAGCACCGATGATTCTCCCATCAACAGCCGGATCGCCGTCGCAGGCACGCGTAAAATCGCCGGACGATGCAGGGCATGCCCCAGCGCGTGGGCAAACTGTTCATTACGCACCGGATAGGGCGCTACCATGTTAAACGGGCCGCGCAGATCGTTATCCAGCAGCCAGATAATGCCGTTCACCATATCGTCGATATGGATCCACGCCAGATACTGACGCCCGTTGCCAATTGGCCCGCCGAGCCCCAGCTTGAAGGGAGGAAGCATTTTACCCAGAATGCCGCCTTTCGGCGCAAGTACTACGCCGGTACGCAGCAGGCAGACGCGGGTACGATCGCTCTGCGCCGCGCAGGCGATACGCTCCCACTGGGCGCAGAGTTTATGGGTAAATTCGTTATGCGGCGGCTCCTCTTCGGTCACCACCACTTCGCCGAGATCGCCGTAATAGCCCGTCGCAGAGCCTGAAATGAGCACCGATGGCGGCGTATGGCTGTTGCGAATCAGCTCGACTAGCTTCTCGGTGATAGTCCAGCGGCTGCTGCACAACCGCTGCTTCTGCTCTTCGGTCCAGCGCCTGTCGGCAATGGGTTCACCCGCGAGGTTGATGACGGCGTCAAAGCCGTCCAGATTCTGCTGCTCAGCCAGACCTTTCCAGATGTCGACTCCTGCCCCCAGCACCTGACGTGCTTTCTCCGGGCTGCGCGTCACCACGGTAATCTCGTGATGCAGCGCGTGCAGACGGGGAATGAGATGACGGCCAATCAGGCCCGTACCGCCGGTCAGCAGAATCTTCATACAACCTCCAGGTTTATGCCTGGCGTCGCCAGCTTAACGTCATGGAAACGGAGTCGGCGTAACGCAGGGCGTGAAGTTTATCGATCTCGACTTCAGCATAAGTGACCCAGTGATGTTCGCGTGCGATGTCGAGCACATCCTGAGTTAATTTTTCCAGCAAAGAGAAGCGGTTGTTCTCTACGTACTGGATAATGTTTTTGGTGATTGTGCGATAGTTCAGCGCGTCATTGATATCTTCGCTGGCCCGCGCTTTGTCTGCGGGGTAGTGAATAACCACATTGATGACAATGTCCTGCCGGTTGGCAATCTCTTCCTCTTTGATACCGATGAACGTCCGTAAGCGTAAATTTTTTATACGTATAATCGCG